>JANHAO010030355.1:0-10165 GCA_026873985.1 Saraca asoca | reverse complement strand
CAAGAGTTGACTCAAAACTCTAGTGAAGCCAGTACAGATGCCTTTCATGCTCTGTTTGGGAAGGAAAAGCTAGGGAGAGTGCATTACTTTAGGAGATCTATTACACTAACTACCTTGAAAAGACAAGAAGAAATTAAGGCTTTGAAACAGGAGCACCATAATGAGGTAGCCTATTTGAGAAGTGAGGTTCAAGAATTGAAGGAGCTTCTAAAGGCATTGTTGCAAGGATCTAACAGTAATGGACTCAATTTAGGGGTCCTTCCTAGATTATTTTAAGCCCCTGTAGATGATGTCAATAGTGCACAAAATGGTAATGTGAGATCATCTGCATCAACACATGTCCTAACCAATGAGAAGGTATTATTAGTTTCAATTCACTTATTCACATATAGAGGTCTCTTATTGTAGCAAACATTATAAAATTGAAGTGGTTGGTTTTTTTAATCCTTCTATTTGCAAATTGTATAGGAATAATTAAGTAATTGTTTACTACTTACATATTTTATATATTTTACCAGGATAATATGCAGCACAATGTTGGTAGTGAAGGAGCAAATCAAAATGGTGATAACATGCTAGATGTAGGTGCTGTTGGTGATGGTGACAATCTTCAGTGATTATGATTTGAATTTGAATTTGAATTCAGTTGTTGAACTTGCAATTAATTCTCTTTACATTTACCTTGTTGTTTTGGATTTATTTTTTCAAATATGGGATAAATTAATTGATGTATTGATTATTGGAGTGATTGAAAATTCTTTTTTTTCATAAAATGGATGTCATGTATTTACTGTGCATGTTACAATAACTAAAAGAATTGACTCCAGAATCTATTTAGCCCTTTATGAATCGATTACCGAACTAATTTATATATGAATATTGTTCCTAAATTAATTAGGAAATCGATTTGAGCCAAATTCCAAACCTTCGATCAAAAAATGTTTCATAAACTAAATCTTCTCGAATCGATTTGCATATGATTATCAATAACTCATCCAAAAATTGAGTAGAAAATTGATTCACCAATAAAAATCGTTGCTTTGTGAATTGATTAAGCAATTGATTCACATAAAATTCCTAACTTTTAGTGAAAATTTTCCATAAATGTAATTGTCTTGAATCGATTCAGGAATCGATTCGTATATGAAAATTCATGCATAAATCGATTATGTAATCGATTCACGTAGTAAAAATCGTTGCTTATAGCGTATCCAGGTGTTGTTCATTTATGAAAAACCATTGCCTATTCTATCTAACAACGGTTGAGAAGTGTTTCCTATATATGTCAACAATCGTTGCCTATTATGTACCAAGGTGTTGTTTATTTTTGGGAAAATCATTGTCTATTTTGAATTAAAGCATTATCTATTCTCTTTGGCAATGGTTTATAAGTGTCGTCAGAGATTTCAAAAACCATTGCTAAAACATAAAATGAAAATCGTTGCCTATAACTATAGAATAGGCAATGGTTTTATGGTCTGTTGTGAAAAACCCTAAAAAAATCATTGCCTAAAAGAATAGGTAACACTAGATAAGAGAACGATCGATAACAATTGCCTATTCTTTTAGGCAATAGTTTTTAGACTTTAGGCAATGATTTTTGGCCGTTGCCAAAGGCCAGAAATGTTGTAGTGAAGACTACATAGACTCCTGCAATTTGGCTTTTCCAAGTTGCTTTCTATAGGTGGGCCCCTGTCTATTGGGTCTACAAGCTGGTATATGCTTGTCTTACACTCAGCCTTAGCAAATTTCTAGCCAAGTTTTGCACCTCATGAGCTAGATCCTTTAGCCTAGAGTCACTATTATCCTTTGGGCAGTGATGACGTGAGCTTGAGTAGGGGGAACTATTGGCCGTGAGTGCCGGGACTCCTCACTTAGCAAGCTAGACTATTGCTTTGCTATGTCTTGTACCCAGCACTTGGCTTTGCGACCTAGGGATCTTGCTTAGCTATCTCAGAGCCCGACGAGTTAGGCTTATTCCTTTAGACCCGTTATTTAGGCCTTCTACTAGCCCAATCATGAAATATTAATTTTTACCCATAATATAAACCCCCGAACTCTCAGTCTGCTCCATGGATTGGGAGTTTGTTGACCAAGCCCTTGCTTGCAACTTCTGCCAAGTTATCATTTCAAACTTAAATCTTTCACTTCATCTGCATTAGGCCATACTTCTTTTTGAGCATGGCTCTTAGCAATTGGCATGGCAGCTTCATTCTTTCCTAAACAATTCGATCATGAATAGCCAGATAACCACTAGGCTTTTCAAGTGACTAGGCTAGTCTTTTTAAAGCTTGGAGGCCTTCTTCTTTTTTCACAGAAGAACTTGATGGGAGCCTTAGCTAAGCCCTCATGTCTTTGATGGCTTAGGTATTTGATGAGGTGCACCTGGCCTACTGTATACTGGCAGATCTTTCACAGATCTTGGATTATTTCCTCATGGATTCACTGTGAGACTTGGTCCTACCAGTTAGACTCCTGACCTTCTCAACCCTGGAAGAATGGGTGAGTCAGGAAAGGAGCCATTAGTTGAAAAGGAAAGATGAGGAGCTCGCGCACTGGCTGGTCCTCCTATTGACCAAAGCTTATCTTCCAGAGGCCAGCCTTCTTCACAGGCTTATTGACTTGTATTTTGATTCCTTTGGTGTGAATTTACCTTTTTGAGGCTTTTAATAAATGAACTCTCTTTGTGAGCATTGCATTGTGTTGAATGTTTCGCATTATTGTAGATGATAGCATAAACTTTCTATAAATTATAGTTGAATGAAATGCCTAAATGACCAATCAATCATATCTTTCAATTAACAATGAATATGAGATCCACGAGTTCCTTAATTAGTAATAAGAAGGACATCCTGGTAGGTCGCAAGAGAGTTGCATCTTGTGGGAATTGCATGAAAGTTGTGAGCAATGTTTCGTGTGAAAGCTATGAATCATTAAGTCGCAAGAGAGCTGGGCCTAGCGAGCTGTGCCATAATAGTTTGACTGCTTGGGCAATCAGGTTTATTTTAGTGCTTCTGTGCCTTAACGAGCTCAAGGCTACGTTGGGATTAAGTTTATTTTGAGCATCTACACACCTCAATTGGATTGAAGGTCACAATTGGCAATGAGTTTATTTTAAGTGTTCCATGCCTCAACTGGACCAGAGGTCATAGTTGGCAACGAGTTTATTTTGAGTGTCTCCATGCCTCTATTGGTCAAAGGTCACAAGTGGTAATGAGTTTATTTTGAGTGTCTCCATGCCTTAACTGGACCGAAGGTTGTAGTTGGCAATGAGTTTATTTTGAGCATCTCCACTTCTCAACTGGACTAAAGGTTGCAGTTGGCAACGAGTTTATTTTGAGTGTCTCCACGCTTTAATTAGACTAGAGGTCACAGTTGGCAATGAGTTTATTTTGAGCGTTTTCATGCCTCAATTGGACTGAGGTCGTAGTTGGTAACCTAAATACATGTGTTGCTTAGGAGAGCTAGTCACATGTGAGCTTAAAGGGGTGTGCACTTTTAATAGTGAAGAGCAAATTGGACACATGTAATGAAGAGATTGCTATAGGGCTAGGCCAATTGGCAAAACAAAGTTTCTTTTAACAGAGACAAAGAGGGAAGCTTTAACACTAGCTTTCGAATTACAATACATCAATAATGTATAATTTTGACTGAACCCCCTGCTCTTGATTGGGATCTTGCTGGGGATGTTGCGGTCACTACCTCGCAGGTCACACCACATACTCCTTTAGGTGGCCTCTCTTGATTAGATCCTCGATCATGTCTCTAAGGGCTCAACAATTCGAAATACCTTGGCTAGCTTCATTATGATAAGCACAAAACTTTTCTTGGTTCCTCTGCCTGTAGGGAATTTTGGAGGCTGCAGGCTTCCCAAAATCCCCTCTATCCTTTTCTGCCACGTATATCCTATCTTGGGCATCTGATAAGACACTGTAATGCTCATGGTGACTAGGCTGCCAAGGTCACTTACCCTTGGGCTTCTTCATAGTTTGCTCACCAGAGCGATCATCTTGATCCATATTGCCTCTTTTCTTATTATGGGCGGAGCCATCCTTCTCATCCTTCCGATCAGGCTTTCTTGAGCTGAAGGCTTCCTCCCATTTGATATGCTTGGCAGCTCATTCATAAAACTTAGTTAAATCCTTCACTGGGGACTTGTATAGGTTTTTATACAACTTTCCATCTTTGCGGAGTCCCACGAAAATTGTTGCTAAAATGGTTTCTTTAAATGGATTCTCTACCGAGTTGGCTTTAAGTCTGAACCTGGAAATGTAATCCTTGAGTGACTTATGCTTACACCAAAAGATCATTGCGAGGTGGCAGAGAAGCACAAACTGCCTCTTCAATGCTCGATATTGGCCGATGAACCTCTACTGACACTCTTCCTAGCCTCATATTGAGTGAGTTGGAAAGTTTCTAAACCATGCCCGAGGTACACCTCCTAGTATTGTTGGGAAAACTCGACATTTGATTGGATGGTCGACCACTTGCAGATCCATCTGGACATTAAAGGCATTTAGATGGTCACAAGGGTCTGTGTCCCTATTGTACAGTGGGATCGCGGGAACCTTGAGTTTGTATGGAAGGGATTGTGTCTCGATCTCTGTAGAGAATGGCAGGAACCTTGAGTTTGTGTGGAAGGGGGTATGTCTCGATCTCTATAGAGAATGGCAATCTCTCTTTGGAGCAAGCTTGGCTGCCTTAAGATCGTGGACACTCCTCTAGTCACTTAATCCTCTAGAGTAGCTTTTTGATTGTCTAGCCTTGTGCCTTAGTCTAGTGGTAAGTAGAGTGTTAGCCTATTTGACCTTCCTGGTCATGGGAGTAGCGACTTGAGATGTGCTCTTGCGAGTAGTAACTAGCAAAGCATTCTTGATTGGCTCCGTTTAGACATCTAGGTTGTTGTTGCTGGAGAATGTTAGTGGGTGTAACGACCTCAGTTTGCCTTTGCACACCCTGAGCTTGCGCTAACATTGTGACTACTCTAGTTAGTTCTCCCATCATATTTTCCAGTCGCTCCTAGCCCTGAAGCTAGGCTTGTACTCCATTGGTGCCATTAACAACAGTAACAGGTTAACAAGAGCTGACTAGGGGTAGGCCAACAACAACACCTATGATAGGAACAGTGGAGAAGTCCGTTGTAGATACATGACCCTTAGGGGGATCAACCAATGCATTTGAAGCTGTGATGGCTTTTCCTCTTGCCATTGCAGCTACACTAGAAATTAACCAAAGCATAGGAAATCAACTAGAGAATAAATGAGTCCCCACAGACAGCGCCAAAATGTTGATGGTAGATCTCAGTTCTACCAAAATCCAGCCAACTAGAGGGATTCTTATAGACTCAAATTATTTTTCAATCATTGCAAAGGAAGAATGAAGAAGATGGAGAGGAAGGAAGGCAAGAGCACATAGGCATTTTTATGTGGTTTGGCCAAAATCGGGCAACACCAGTCCCTACATCTATGGTAGTGTTTTAATGCTTCTGGAAAACTTTCTACATTAATTGACATTTGCAATGTATAACATTAATCGACTTTTACATTTCAATTAAAAATTATTTAAAATAAAAAATACAATAAAAACTAAGAAGATTGAACAGGATCAATGATATTTCTGTCTTGATTGTTCCTTCCTAAAGATCTCTTTGCATCTATAGGTGATAATTAATCTTCCAAATTGACATCCATCCTATCCTTAAAAAAAAAGAACATCTCACAATGAAAAACAACAATTCAATTATGCAGAAAAAATAGCAATTCAATTACAAATGTCTTTAACAATTATGGCCAAAGATAAACCACATTGAAATTCAGCCTGACCAAAGAAGACAAGAAACAAAAAGTTACTGATTCATTATGATTCCATGTTCCTTGTTTTTCAGTTGCTCATAGCAAAAGTTTTATTCCATAATGTCACCAAATGCCAAAAATAATGTTAAAAGGATAAAGTTATAAGACTTAGTAATCAGATTAATGAAGTTAATGTTGTTTACTTTCTACTGAGAATACCAAGATCTCTACATTTCTATGACTGAACTTAAAATGGAGATAACCCCTAAAATTGGGAGGAAGTGATTTCATGTTCCACTAATCCACATGAAGATTCGTATCTCTTCTCTCTTTCAATTCATTTTGTCTTTTCATCAATCACAAGCGCAAGAAAGAATTGTTGGATATATATATAGGCACAGGACCGCCCCACAAGTTATGTGACCTACTATTATTTCACACAAATTGGTGAATTTTAAAAAGAATTCTAAAGGAGTAGTTGTTTTCAGTTAAGCATATTAAATCATTTCTTTAATTTATTTTTATTTTTTGACAATATAATGTGTAATCAATAAAAATAGCACACAATATAAACTAGCCAGTTTTCTATATTTGCTTCAAGTCATTCATAGTGCCATCAATTGGCAGTAACTTACTGCTCAACAACAATTGCTTCAAGTCATTCATAGTGCTTGCATCCCTTATTTGCAATGGAATTCTTGATGCATTAAGCAAACTAGATGAAGTTTGCATAACCAAACTTAACTTTTTTAAAGGAGTTTCATCACTTGACTGATTTACAGTCTTGAGGAGCATAATAATTTTAGAAAATTCACATAACCTGTACTCACTTAGATTCTGGAAATCTTCATCTAGTTCTTTGCCTTGTTAAAACTTTAATTTCATTTACAACAGAAGTTACACTATTGTTATGTACAAGTTACTAATTCAACCTTAAGCTCATTATAAGCCAATTCAATATGATTCCCTATTGTACAAGGAATGCATTTGGTAGAAAACAAAACTTCATATTTGGCAGCAGATAGGAACGTATCACCAAAGGCAAGTATTCAGCAATCTTATTCATAACATATCACCAAAGGAACACAATACTATTGCACTATTATTCATAGAACATCAATAAAACTTCATATTTGGCAGCAAATAGGAACGTATCACTAAAGGCAAGTATTCAGTAATCATAAAAATATTATATGACTAAGTTGTACCTATTATTCAGTAGGTGGCTAACTAAACAAATGGGGTGGAATGCACCCGCCCATGGCCTTGATGTAGTCCATAATGGCTTGCACCGTGCCTATGTTTCAACCAATTCCTACTCATTTTGATATAGCTTTGATTTAAACCTATCAAATTCTTCTTAGTTCATAGGATGGGTGCCCAAGGAAAAGCTAGAGTGGATGCCACCTACTCTTTGAGAACTGCTCCCAAACATGCTTGTGGGATAAACACACCCATGACTAGTTCTTGAACATGACCTGGGTACTCCTTCCCAAACACTTGGCTAAAAGCATCATCTGGGGAAATTATTGAAAGCGATGTTTGGTCTACTAGGCTCGAGACTTCTTACAATTTTTCCTAAGTAACAATAAAACATAGGTGTAAATATCAACTAATTACTATTTCAAAAGTAATAAAGTTTTCAATAAATCCTCACCCTTATGCTCCTTGCCTTATCATTCACATATAAGCCATCACTTCTCTTGTAGATAGCATCCCATAACTTTCCTTGTCCAATGGAGCCTTGTCTCTTCTCTTGTCATTTACACAAGCAAAAAAAAAAAGTTATTTCATAAGCAAATCTTAATTATATTCACTTAAATTAGATGGCTATACTAACATTTCATCCTTTTTCTATGAAAATGTTTTTGACCTTGCAGTGTGAGAAATGGTTTGCTTGCTTCTATTCCTTGCATTTTGCCTTCACATTTCCTACATAAAAAAACTTAATTACTTATTCAGCCATCAGTATAGGCATAGTTAAATTCAATAATTTTTACATACTAGAATTAAAAAAACTACAAACCATGTGTTTTTGTTTATCTCAGATCAGGACCAAACCTCTCCATTGCTCTCTTATAATGCTCTTGGGGTAGTTTTGTTCAATATTTTCCTCTATAGTCAAGCTGGGGTCATAATGCTTGTTGTACAAGGCTACTTGGCCATTTCATTATTTTCAAATTGAAAATATGATTGTGACAAAAAAAAATCCATTAGTATTAGAATGAAATATGAATTTTAAAAACCAAAGTAGTTCTATTGCATACGATCACCAATCTATTGAATACATTGTTTTGAATTGAGTCCAGTATGTCCGACCAGGCCTTGTAATCGATGGCATATTTGGTCCTGACCAAATGACCCATTGTGCCTGAAAAAATGCCTCCTTTGTCTCCTATGGGCCGACTAAGATTGTCTATTCCAACTATTATTTTTTCTCTATCCAAGCTCTAAACTTGATCGACTCAGAGCTTCTTGGTCTTGATCACATCGTCCTTATCTATTGAAAGAAGTATGAAATATTAGTGCAATATTAACTCAAACACAAAAGAAAATGATATATTATACTTACCTATCACATTGCATTGCCATACACTTTTGAGCCTACTTTTCCTAGAACCAGAAGCATCAACATCATGAGCATAATGCAACTCATCATCCATCTCATCACCTATATGAGCATCAAGTTGCATGTCTTAGGTAGGTAGGGTGAATTGTATAGGTTGTGCATATGTGGACTGTATGGGTCGTATGGAGTGTGTAAGCTAAGTGGGCTGAATGGTTGTGAGTGTGTGGACTGTGAGGGTCATGTAGAGTGTGTAGGCTGAGTGGACTGAATAGGCTAGGACTGTGTGGAATGTGGAGGTTGGCTAGGTTGAATGGGCTATAAAAGCTATGTAGGCTGTGGAGGAGATGGGTGGGTACCAGACACTTCCTGTGTGCCCCAAACTTTTGGAGATCTTGACTTAGGCATTTCTGTAAAATAGATTGTAAAATAGTATGTATTAGCTTTGGACAACTCTGTTCAATTTCCCTTTGCTCGATTAATTAATGTCTGCATAAACATAAATTGATGTTTCTATCAATGACCCCATTAAACACATACAATAGTTAAGAGAGAACTTCACCAACAATAGTAAATTACATGAAAGCTAGAATGAGAAGTCCATTGGTAAGGAAAAAAATATGTGAATGCATGCATAATAACTACCATCACTTTCCATCCAGCTTCACCAGAATTGTTGTAGATAACTATAGCAAAATCCCTAATGTGGTTTCTGACTACCATAAAAGATAACAGTTGAAAGAAGGTAGGTATACAATTCTAGGTCCATTTAGGACATGGGAGTTGAATCAAAGAGAAAACATATATTGGATTCAGTTATGCAGTTCCTAAATACATATCACATAGAAATACGTGCATGACATCCATTGGCACACACATAAAAGTTGTTCTTTTATAAATATACAAATTTTCTCCACATTTCTTCATATCTAATTAACCAACAAAAGAAAGCTTGAGTCATGATAAAATTTTAGATCAAATATATATGACCATTTATAGATCTTATGTTTCTATTTACACATAAATGGACATAGATGAATTATGCCATAACCCAAGAAAAAGGAAATGCAACCAAAGAATGAATCTATTAGCATGAAGAGATACCTATGTTTAATGTATGATATGTAGATGCATAAAATCAAACTTGCCTGCGCTAGTTGTGCTCATGAGTAAAGCAAACAAAACTTTAATACGCCTTTACCCATTTTTTCTGCCATGAAAATAGAGATATTGACAGAAACCTTACTTCTAACACTTAATAATTTTTGAGCATGCTTTTCCCTCCCTGCACATGTGACCAAAAAGAAAGAGTCAGATCAAAGAATGATATGGTTAACTTAATTAAGTATGTTATGTTGAGGCTTATTCTAGAGTAAAACAATCTCTAAATTCAATGAGAATTCATTGGAATTTTATTGGCATATAAAAAATCTTAACATCTAGATCCCAAGACCTAAATTAACATAGGAAAGGGGATGGAAGTAGTTATTTTCTAGTAAAATATCAATTAGATCATAATACATACATGGGTTAAATCAACTACAGTCAAACTAAAAACATTTGCATATAGTCAGGTAACAAAAATAACAGACAAAAGAATGCCATGCCTTCATCCAGAAAAAATGGAACCAAAAGCTATAATATATTTAAGTAGGTTCTTAAGGCTTAAGCAACAACACAAATAAAAACCCCAAAAACATATTGAAGCAGGAGTAGGAGCACACATGATAGAAATAATGCAATGCATTGCCTATTAATTACTAAATATATTCTATTCTAGTTATTGTATAAGATGAAAAATTACGAT
>JANHAO010030354.1:0-10164 GCA_026873985.1 Saraca asoca | reverse complement strand
AAAACTTTTAGTTAATTAAAAATGGATAAACCAAACATGTTTTCATTGTTTTCATTTCTTAGAAACAGAAAACACTAAACCAAACCAAACATGTTTTCTAAAATTTGAAATTCTGAAAATGAAAATCATTTTTAGGAAATGAAAACAAGAAATGAAAATAGGAAACATTTCTTGAAAATCATTTAGTAGTGGACATTGTTTTATTTTACTATAGGTTTGGAGTTACGGTATTCTGATGCTGTGCCTGAAGAGAATGCTGTAATTAAGGTAACTTTGTGTCTCAAACTGCTTTTTAGTGCATTTAGTATGAAATGTTTGTCTTAACTACCCTGTGAACTTTGTCAAAACCATCACTTATTCAGCAAACTAAAGTTCTTTATATATCAGGTTGTTTAATGGGAAAGTGAGAAGGCTGTTTTTCTTTTTCTATCACAACAAAAAAAAATAAAAATGATGCTCTTAACTTGCACACATCAGTGACAATGCATTTTTTATTTTGGACAAAGGCTACAGGTGGTGGGGCATACAAGTTCGCTGAGCTTTTCAAAGAAAGACTTGGGGTTTGTCTTGACAAAGAAGATGAAATGGATTGTCTTGTAGCGGGAGCAAATTTCTTGCTGAAGGTGGAACCATGATTTAAAATAATTGGTTGTTTCTCTTACATTTTATTCAAAAGCCTGCTTTATAAAATGAACAGTCAAACATCATTTGAGCTGTATTTTATCTATATATCTATATACCAAGATTTGTTTTCTTTTCCTTATGTCCTAGTGAGCATAACCATAAACAAATTTTAAATAGTTGTCACTACATATTTCAATAGAAAAAGGGAAAATATAATTGAAGAAGGAAAAGTATTTGTCTTTAGCCTCTTTAGTCACAGTATAGTTGTTTCCTCTTGCTCCTGAAAGATCTTCCATCATGAGGGGTGGAAGAAAGCTGTTATATGTTAAGCTTATGCACATGCTTGTTGATTCTCCATTTTATTTCAAATTGCTTGAAGAAGTGCCTAAAATTTAATTATGTCAAATAATTTGCTCATAGGCATAGTTGAGAATCGCTCTCATCTATATTTTTCTTCTTTAAATTATTTCTTTCTTCTGTTAACTAAGATCTGGTTGAGGTCGATGTTAACCCCTTGTTGTTGAAAGAAGATACCAATTATGCCTTCTTATATGTCGCCGTTAATTTTAAAACATATGATGGAATATGCTATACTATATAATTCATTCTTGCTGATTTATTCTCTTTTTTTTTTCTTTTGCCTATTAATGATTGCTGATTAGAAGTTCTGCCTCTTCTTAGTAGGCAATTCGCCATGAAGCTTTTACACACATGGAGGGCCAGAAAGAGTTTGTTCAAATTGATCCAAATGATATGTTTCCTTATCTTCTAGTTAATATTGGATCTGGTGTTAGTATGATCAAGGTCCATTTCTTTCCTATTCCCACTAGTTCAACTTAGTTAGAATCACGTTGCTTTAGGTATGATAGAGACTAATGAATTGTGCTTTATGCCTATAACTTGAGTTGGCTTAGGTTGATGGGGATGGGAAGTTTGAGAGGGTCAGTGGGACAAATGTTGGTGGAGGTACTTATTGGGGCTTGGGAAGACTGTTGACAAAGTGCAAAAGGTCATCTTCTCAAAACAATTTAGCATCCCTCTATCTACTACTATATTTGAACTATTGCCAAAATGTTTGTTGGAATGAATTCCAGTTTTGATGATTTGCTGGAGCTGAGTCAGAAAGGCGATAATAGAACCATTGACATGCTTGTTGGGGACATTTATGGTGGTATGGACTATTCCAAGGTAATTTTGTTGTTGACCATGTTCTTATTTGCCCCCAAGCAACTGGTTTTGTGTATTAGATTTTTGTCATAAAAGATCTGATATTTTTAGAGAAGAGAAAGAGGTAAGAACAAACCAGAGGATGAGATATTTTCTTAAAAGAAAAGAAAAGAGAAAAAACAGGGAAGACGAGAAAGCATATTGACAAAATAAAGCTCATTAGTCTCTCTGCATGGTCTAAGTTGAAACCACTCTAGAAACCATTAGTTGATCACAGAAAAGAGGTCAAAAAGACCACTTTATCCAATAAAAAAGACAGCAGGAAAACTTATCCCTAAAAACTTGAGACTTATGTATTAGTTTGACATTTGTCCGTGATTTTTTTGATCAATCAGCATGACTTAGTATTCTGATATTAAATGATCCTAGATTGGCCTCTCTGCTTCAACCATTGCTTCAAGTTTTGGCAAGGCTATATCTGATAACAAGGAGCTTGAGGCTTACAGACCTGAAGACATTTCCCTCTCTCTTCTGCGAATGATTTCATACAATATTGGCCAGGTGAGCTGCACAAAAGTGATTTTATCCTACTTGTTTTTTAGCAAAGTTCAAGTAGGCAGAAAAATTTCCAGTCATACTGTAGTACTGAAATAATTTCAGCTGAAATTCTTAATTCTACTGCCTTTTGTATTTTGACAAATTAGAAACTACCTCCAAAGTTTTAAAAGTGACCTATTTGTCAAAATACAAAAGGCAGTAGTATTGAGATTTCTGTAGGACTAAATATTTTTCTAAGCTGGCAAATGTATAAAGCTCCTGAAATGAAACTGATTGTTTGGAAGTTCTAGTGTGTCATTCATCTTATTCATGTTAGTTTATTTCCTTGTTTCTTAGGTGCGGTAAAATAAGCTAGTTATATAGTGTTTCTGAGTTTAACATAATGAATGTATTGACTCTAGCATGATTTTCTAGAAATTTTTTTCTTCTCTTTTTTGATTTTTCTGTTCCAAATGCAGCTTGATGAAAACATAGAGACACATCCATAGTTGTTGATAACCATCTCTGACTAGAGTTTTGACATAATTCTTTTTAGCATATTGGGATTGTTTGCTATCAATTTTACTGCATTACCTCGCTTTTCATCCACAAATGATCACGTGCTTTTTCTCATCTCTTTTGTGCAGATATCTTACTTGAATGCATTGCGATTTGGGTTGAAGCGTATCTTTTTTGGAGGATTTTTCATCAGGGGTCATGCATATACCATGGATACTATATCTTTTGCAGTTCATTTTTGGTATGTAGATTACCTAACTGGTTAAAAGATGTAAATTTTGACCCTGTTCTCTTGGTCACTTTCTATGAGCTTTAAATTTTTTCTCATTTTGCTTTGAGTTTTCTTTTATTTTTATTTTTTTGAATACTATATTGTCTTGAGTATAATATAGTTATTACTTAGGTCTAAAGGGGAAGCACAAGCAATGTTCTTGCGACACGAAGGGTTTTTGGGGGCCTTAGGTGCATTTATGAGCTATGAAAAGCACGGTTTAGATGATCTAATGGTCCATCAATTAGTTGAAAGGTTCCCAATGGGTGCTCCATATACAGGAGGCAAGATCCATGGGCCGCCGCTTGGAGACTTGAATGAGAAGGCAAGTGCTAAAAAATAGAAAAACCTTGTGTATTGGTTGTCTGCTTGGGATAAATGGACAAACTTAAGGTGTTTTTGCTTACTTTTTTTTGGTAATGGACTAACTTTGAGCCATTTTAATAAATTGATTCCTTCCATCAATTCTATACCATTTAGCGAAAAATGCAAAAAACCCACTTCAACTTTGGGTAGTTGGATTTTGCCCCCACAGCTTTGGCAATGTGGAATTAAAGCCTTGAACTATACCAAACCTTCAAATTGACACTCGTTGTCAACTTAATTAACTGTTTTATTTGATTAAGTGACTTTTCATAAACTTTTTAAATAAAAATTACATTATTATTGTATGTTGGTCGAACAAATATTTTTTTACACATAATTTCAAATTCATTTTCATGTTTTTAATTAAAATTTTATATATCTTATTTAATTTTCATTAATTATATACATAAAAAACATGATAAACCAACATCCAATGTTATTGTGATTCTCGTTTAAAAAAGGTTTGTGAAAAAAATCATATAATTATATAAAATGGTTAACTAAGTGGACAATTGGTGTTATTGCAAGCATTTTAATTCCATTTTGAAAGTTGTAGGGACAAAATCCAACATGGGGGTTTGCATTTTTCCCTACTATTTAATTAGGTCAGAATATATTGTGTCTGGGTTTTCTCTTTTAAGTTTATATGACAATATTTCTTAAGTAACTCCAGTAATGAATTCTTCTGAATATATCAATGTCATCCTCTGGAATCACATCCAGTTGAGTTGGCATACATGGCCACAAAAGCTACTCAATAAAGCATATGAAATATGGAATCTACAAATGAATAATGAAGGAGCCTTGAAATTTGAAGAATGCAATTATGAAGTGAAATGAAAAGAAGTAAAGTTGGTTAACGGGAACAGTATGGAATTTGGATTGATAGTATTGGTTATGGTGAATTCTCAAGTGGGTTGGAACATAAATATAGCATCTTGACATAAATTTTATTTTTGTATTCTTTACAATGAGGTCTGATTTTAGTTGTTCCAGTGCAGATTTCATGGATGGAGAAGTTTTTGCAGAAGGGAACTGAGATAACAGCACCCGTGCCAATGATTCCACCTGGAACAACTGGACTAGGTGGTTTTGAAGTTCCTTTGTCAAAAGGAAGTACTCTGCGGTCTGATGCAAGTGCTCTAAATGTTGGTGTTCTTCATCTTGTACCAACTTTGGAGGTGTTTCCACTATTAGCAGACCCAAAAACGTATGCTTAATTACTCCATAGAATAGCTATTCTGAGAGTAAAATTTTCCATATATCTCAGGGCTCCTCTTGAGCTGTTATAATTTAGCTAGATGCTAATTCTATTTTGGAATCTGTGATATGTTTATCTGGTGATGTTTATGGGACATTTAGTGTCAAGGATTTTTGTTTATTCTCAGAAAAAGTAATGAGGGCAGAAGAGGGGGAAAATGAATAATATATACAGAGAAAAAAGATGAACTGAATTTCAAGGAGCTGGAAGTGTCGGTTTTTATTATTTATTTATTTTTCTCAATGATCAATTTGTCATTTAAAATTCCTAGGCATTTGATTTGAAATCTTAATCCAGTGTCCTAATGAGTGCTGAAATTGGAGAAAAATGCTTGATATTGAGGAAGCTAATACCGAATATTGAGACAGTAAGATTGAAAAGAATCATGAGTGATATAATGATTATCTTTGAACTTTGAAGTGTGCACATCACATAGACACCGTTATTTACAAAACTTGCTAGGCTGTGACATGTGTCCCTCCTGCCTTGCCTTGTCAATGTGGACCAAGAAGTTCTATCACCAATGATAAATATTGAATTTCAGTGAGTTATTTATAAACTGGCAATATTGCATGTACATGCAATGCCATGGAGGAAAGATATAATTACAAAGGAATGGTGGCAAGCAAGTTTGCCGCTCTCCTTGTACTCTCTTTTGCATAGTTATGCTAGTCAGAGAACACTTTCAATTTTCATGGTTTTCATACCAACTTCAACAGATATATACAGGTGTGTTCCAACATTATCAGTAGAAACAATCTGTGCAGTAATGCTGTATTTATGAGACTGTTGTTTGCTTACTCTTATTGCCAGTCTTTCAAACTCTATTTTTATTAGGTGATGATCTGTTTTGTTATTTTTCTTCTTTAACATAAATATCAACTTGCATCTCTGCAGCTATGAGCCTAATACTATTGATCTCTCAGATCGTGGTGAATTAGAGTGAGTACAATGATTCAAATCTTTTAAATTAATGTCCAATTGTGGGCTTAATAGTTTCTAAATTTGTAGTGTTTTCCTTGGATAGTAACACAGAATTTGTATTTCATGTAGGTATTGGTTTACCATTTTGTCAGAACACCTGCCAGATCTTGTGGACAAGGTAATCATGTTGTCTTAGAAGTTGGAACCTCAAACCACTGTGTATGTGATGGAAAAAAAGAAAAAAATACAACTTGGCATATCCATGGACATGATAATAGACTAAACCATGGTGGTTAACTTTATGTTGTACTTGTAACAAGACAAAATATCTTCCATCAACCAAACTGATGATATAAACTGTCAAATGCTCAATAGGGATTGATCCACACCACACTCAGCTTGATATGATATAGAAGATATCTAATAAGCCAAATTCATTTCTATTTATGTACGTCAATTTCTTAAGATTTGATATCTCCAGTTTGTAAACAATGATTTGATAACATAGTAGCAAAAATTATCATTCAGACTCAGTTGCTCCTCTTGTATACTTCAATATAAAAGATGTTATTCTACAGGAGAATAAGAACCTGGATTCCATTGAGGGATTGGGATTTTATTGCTGTTAGATAATTACATATAATTTCTGGTCCTCATATTTTCCCCCCGAGTCAGGTGGAGCATATGGTGTAAGTGCTCATGCTAAAAATTTGTGCATTGTGCTTATTAATGGGCTGGATTTAAACCCTCGCATTATTTGATTTATTGTTTCCTTTTATTGCCTTATCCGCCTCTTTGGAGGCATAATGAGAAAAAGCAAATATTTAGACAATTTCTCTAAGCCAGTGTATGATTGTGAGGTTCTCATATTAATTATGATAGGCTGTAGCAAGTGAAGGTGGAACTGATGATGCCAAAAGAAGGGGTGATGCTTTTGCACGTGCATTTTCTGCCCACTTGGCAAGGTAATTTTTTTTTTTTTATGGCTTAGAGGGTCATTGAAGGATGGTTATAATGGGTATTTATCCATCTGTCCTGTTACATATTTACAATGTAAAATTCCTTTGATGTATTTTATCTTGTCAAACTTAAAGTGCTTTGGCTTGGTGTCTCCTTTTCCCACTGATCACCTTCAAAACCATCTGAAAAGGTTGATGGAGGAGCCAGCTGCTTATGGGAAGTTAGGCTTGGCCAATCTATTGGAAATGAGGGAAGAATGCTTGAGAGAATTCCAGTTTGTTGATGCCTATAGAAGTATAAAGCAGAGGTAATTGTTTCTTTTTAATAAAAGAAAAATGTTCATTAAGCTGTGAAGATTGTTTAGCCAATTTTCATTTGTCATTGCACATGTAATTTCTATGCGGAGAATCTACTTTATAATAGAAGTTGGCTAGTCATGTAAGATAAGATTAGGATCCTTTGTAGCTCATTTAAACGTGCATATGCCCACTCCACTATCTAAGGATATCATTGTGGAAGCTGTATTCTCACTGTAGGATTTTTTTTTTTAAAAAAAAAGGGGTTAAGATGACTTTTCTAATTTATCTTTCATCTATTTAACCCTGATCTTAGCCATAACCAGTCGTGAAGCGTGTGGATTCTTTTATGCTTATATTTTCTTTATAGTTATTATGCAAGATGCAACTATTAGATGTACAATTGCAACGATTAGATATACAATTTCTAGATAGAGAGAGAACAAAATTAGGGAATCCTTCTGTGAGTGTGACATAGCTATCCATGCCATGTGCAAACCTTCGTTTACCTGACAATTTCCATGCAGTCTCTTATTTATACTTTTTTTTTATATAACAGGGAAAATGAAGCATCACTTGCTGTTTTACCTGACTTGTTGATGGAGCTTGATAGCATGGATGAGGTATGCCTAATTGATATTGTAATCTTCTGAACCTAACTTAGTGTGCGTAGCTCAATTTTAATCTTTTTAGACCTAGTGCTTATGATCATTCATCCAATTAGTAAGTTACTTCTCTCTATAGCAGTTATCTGTTTGAGGTATCAATAAAGTGAGTAAAAGTAAACTGCACCAAGTTAGATTGGTGCAGATGAAATGATGAGTCTTCCCTCATTCATGTGGGAAACATGTAATCACGTAGTTCTAGTGGCATGCTTAAGGCACCACTGGCTTCTTCCAAGTAACTACCTTGAGGCAATCTGAAACCTCATTTGTGTCAGGAAGCAAGACTACTTACTCTGATCGAAGGTGTTCTTGCTGCTAATATTTTTGACTGGGGGTCTCGTGCTTGTGTGGATCTTTATCATAAAGGAACCATTATTGAAATTTACAGGATGAGTCGCAATAAAATGCAAAGACCTTGGCGGGTGAGTGGTGCTTTATGAATATATTCATCACAGTTGATAGCTGAATACTAACCTAATTGTTGCAATCTAGGTTGATGATTTTGATGTTTTCAAAGAGAGAATGTTAGGAGCCAGGAACAAGAAACTTTCCCCACATAGAAGAGCTTTGCTTTTTGTGGATAACTCAGGAGCTGACATTGTTCTAGGGATGCTTCCCTTAGCACGTGAACTCCTCCGTCGTGGTACTGAAGTGAGTTCACTCTCTGCATAGCAGAAATTTTGAATATTGCATTGGACTTATTCTCTGTATTTGTTCTTCAGAATTTTCAAAACACCCCCCCCCCCCGGGGCCCCCCCTTATTTCTCTCTCTCTCCCCCAAAATGTTATACTTGATTTAATAAATTAACTATCAGGGATGCCACTAATTGGTGTTACAACCTTAAATATGCGGAATGTCTGCCTACCTTGCTCTTCGTACTAAGGTTTTATCTTCACAAATTTTATGATCTTATTCCAAAGTCATCTAGTAAAACCATGAATGTCCTCTGTAGGTCTGGCTGCTCCTCAGTTATTTGGACCTATGTCTATGAATTTTGCAATGTGAACATGATAATACTGGAGGTGTTTCTGCAGGTGGTTCTTGTTGCAAACTCCCTTCCAGCATTAAATGATGTAACTGCAATGGAGCTTCCTGACATTGTTGCTGAAGCTGCCAAGGTGGGTCTTATGAAATTGATCTCTGTAATTTATGCCTAAGGTGCCCAATATAAATTTTACTAGCATTGTACAATTCCCTTCCTATGTTCAGATAATTCCTTCCTTTACATGACCTGCTTAAGAAATTTTGTTGACTTTTGTAATAAAGTTCTGCATGAATTTGTGAAATAGTGGAACTAATTTATCAATCCCACAGCACTGTGACATTCTGAGAAGAGCTGCTGAAGCTGGAGGCTTACTTGAGGATGCAATGATAAACACCTCAGATGGTTCTAAAGAAAACTCATCTTCAGCTGCCTTGATGGTTGTTGAGAACGGGTGCGGGAGTCCTTGTATAGACCTGAGGCAGGTCAGCTCTGATCTAGCTGCTGCTGCAAAAGACGCTGACTTGGTGAGATACTCCTTCCATTTATTTGATAACATGATTGCAGGTTAAAGTCAATTTGAAGAAGCCATGTTCTAATCAAGGTTTTACTGTGTACAGATAATTTTGGAAGGGATGGGCAGAGCCCTTCATACCAACCTCAATGCTTGGTTTAAGTGTGATGCTTTGAAGGTAAGTTCATTAGCGTTATAGCTGTTATCCAAGTTTGATGAATATATGCGCATTTCTAAGATTCTGGCAGCCTTCTCTGTGATGATTTTGTCTTCTGTTGAAGACAACTCAACTAAGATTCAGTATTCTATGTCAATATGAATGTGACAGGGTGTATAAATTATAATTGCTCTATTTTGTAGTCCCCAACCTGCATGCATGGCAGTGTTGATAGGTGGCATTTGCGACATTTAATACATTGTGGAGTTTTATTTCTCTCTTCTCATGTTTTTTAATCTTTATTGTTATTGTGCAGCTAGCAATGGTGAAAAACCAAAGGTTGGCTGAAAAGTTGGTTAAAGGGAACATATACGACTGTATTTGCAAATACGAGCCTGCTAGTTGAAGGGAACTGGACGGCACTTCTGTGAGCTGATTGCCGCCTTCCATATAACCTTATTATTTCTTACAGTTGAAAGATTATTCCATAGACCAAAACACATCTATCCAACTGCGTTGGAAAATTTTAGTCCAGGAAATTAATGCTGTAAATTGAACTGTATTCATAATTAATGTATGAGTCAAGTAGTGTAAAATTGTAGGCTGTGGCTTCATTGTCTTCTGGAATCAATTCCAACTCAAATCATTTCCAGCAACATTTTGTTTGTGTTTGTGTTAAGTTTTTAATTTTAAATCTAATTGGTGTGAAACTTCACGCTGACAGGACGAGAAATTCATCTGCGCACGAATTATTGTATTAATTTTCAGGAATACAATATTATGGTTGGAATGGCTAATCGTGAGGTTTTACGCTTCTCTTAAATAGAAAGTCACCCAGTGATAACACAAGATTTGACACAATTAATTGTCCTCATACTTAGCATTTTAAGAGTTAAATTGTCATGTTTGCAGCTGAGTTT
>JANHAO010030353.1:0-10169 GCA_026873985.1 Saraca asoca | reverse complement strand
AGGAGCTGGATTAAAGGTTGGTTTAATTCTCTCTTGTATTTATTTGATTGAAACCTCTACACAAAGGGATTCTGGGGATTAGGTTTGGCCATCTGAGGGTTCTTCTAAAGAAATTTTTTTGAAATTTCCCCTTCTTGGCTGCACCTAATCTTACAGTCTTCTACAGAGGGGCTCCTTCCTCATATTTATAGAGGAAAGGAGGTTACAATGGCAATTACATATGCAGTAAATCTATTACATCAGAATTTATTGTACAAGATAGAATATACAGACCAAATTTTCTATTTTCGCCTGCTGTAAGTTGTCTTCTGTAGGGGGGCCCCATTTGTCTGTTGGGGTAAGGCACATGACTTAGTCTTCTATTGAGCCTTTAGGTCACGAGTTAAACTTTATCAGCCAGGTTGCTCACCCATTCATGGGTAATGGAGCTGAGGTCGAGCTCGCTTAGCAGCCTATGAGCTCGAGCTATGGAGATCACTTGGCAAAATGACCTGAGGTCATAGCGACCTGATCATTTCCTTGGGTTAGTTCATTCGTCATTTTTTAGCTGCTCGAGGGTGCATCCAGGACTGAATTTCACATGCAACAAAAGCCCCCTAACTCTTAGTTTGCTTTTTAGCAAGTTGGGAGTTGAAAACTCTTCGATTTTAGATAAGCCAAAGTCCTTTCCTGAGGCTATCGTTTCATTCGTTCTAGGCTGTGCTTCTAATAGCATGTGCGCAACGACTATTGTTGAGTCAACTTAGCCCTTCTCGAGGCCATAAATGGTGACGGTTGGGGAAATGGTTCCAAATCCTTCGGTAAAGATGGTCTCAGTTCTATATAAGGAGGAGACAATGCCTTTTGAGTTCTGCACTTAAGCAAACCATGGAGTCTTCCGATGAACCACCATTTTCAGCATTTTGGCCTTCCTCAGAGGCATGTATGGTTTGCTGCATGGATAACTTAGAGAACTCATCTCCCTCAGTAACATGGAAGGATCTCATATGGATCCTAGACTACATCTTCTTGGCTCTGCCGGCCAAGCTCCCAGGGCTTCCTGATTAGATTCCTTCAGGAGGGGTAGGTGGTCGAGTGCGAAGGGATGCAGCACTACCGTTGATTATGCACTAGATAAAGAAAGTTGTGGTGCTTGGTCCCCAATAAATTGAGGTGTAACCCTTCGTGGCTAACCCTTCTCCTTAGTTATAGGTTTTTCCCTTTGTATCTTGTCTAGTCTATGTACAGAGATTTCCAATATAGATTTGCCTCGTTGAGGTCTTTTAATGAATAAATTTCTTTTCTGTGATTTTTGTCTGTTTTGTTTTCTTTTGTAATTGCTTCGGTCTGAACCATCTGTGCGATCTGTGCATAGTTAGAAGACAGTGTGAGTTGTGAACCGGAGCGATACCGTGCTTAGGCTGATCCTATGGCCAAATAAATGAACATATTAGTGCGAAAATCCTTAAATGATAAGATAAGTTCACGTGGGAGCCACAAAGTTAACAAGTGAGCGATCTCATGCTCGGGCTGATCTTGTGGCCAAATAGGTAAGTGCACATGAGAGCTGCGACTTAATTAAGTTCGCATGAGAGCTGCAAAGTTAATAAGTGACTGATCTTGTGGTCAGGGCGATCTTGTGCCCAAATAAAAGGATGATCGATCTTGTGGCTGGGGTGATCTTGTACCCAAATAAATAAGTGCGCATGAGAGCTGTGACTTAATTAAGTTCACATGAGAGCTATGAAGTTAATAAGTGACAGATCTTGTGGTCGGAGCAATCTTGTGGCCAAATAAAAGGGTGGCTGATCTTGTGGCTGGGGTGATATTGTGCCCAAATAAAAGGGTGTGCCAGTCATGCAAGTCACCTATTAGAAGAAAACTTAATATCGGTAGTTGTATTCAAAATGTTCATGCATTTTACAAATAAGTACAAGAGTTTAAAAGATTGTCCTGATAGTAGGAGATTGCTCTTGTTCAGCATCCCGTTGGGATGATCCATGCTATTGCTTAGAGGGTTGCACAACTTAATCATGCAAATGACCTCTTTTGATGAGATCCTCGATAGCGTCTCTCAGCGCCCAACATTCTAAGGTGACATGCCCGAATTTGTTATAATATGCATAGAATTTTCCTTGGTTAAGTTTGGACTTGCTGGGAGTATTCAAGGGTAGAGGCTTTCTGAAGTCTTTCTTATCCCTTTGCATTGCAAAGATCTTGTACTGAGTGTCGACAAGATGCTATAAGTGTTATGGCAAGCTTGGGGTAAGGGTCATTCGTCCTTGCTCTTATTAGTGAGCTGGCACTTAAGGTTGTCATTTTCATTCCCACGGTTATTTCTTTTCCTATTCAGAGTTGAACCACTTGTTTTGGTTCTCTGTGAGCTGCAAGTCTCATCCCATCTAACTTGTTTTGTGACCCACTCATAGAACTCACCCAGGTTGCCAACTAGGGACTTGTACAGGCTCTTGAACAGCTTCCCATCCCTATGGAGTCCCATTGAGATGGCAGCCAAAATAGCCTCATTCGAGGGCTTCTCAATATTATTGACTTCGTGCCTGAAGCGAGTAATGTAATCTTTTAGTGCTTCCTGCTTGCCCTGGAAGATCGTAGCGAGGTGGCATGGGGATGCAAGCTACTTCCACAACACTCGATATTGACTAACAAACCTTTCTTGACATTCTTCCTAACTACTTATGCTGTGAGCTGGGAGGTTCTTAAACCATATTTGGGGAACTTCAACAAGGTAGTGGGGAACACACAATATTTGATCGAGGGGCTACAAGCTTGTAGGTCCATCTGGATGTTAAACAAGTGCAGATGGTTATGCAGGTCGCTGTCTCCATCATATAGCAGAATAGTTGGGACTTTAAGCTTGCATAGAAGGGGTTCGCTCCTCAAAGTGACTTTGGTCATTCTGACTCTGAGGATGCCTCTCTAAATGTCTGACCCTCTGAAGGAGGTCTTCTACCAAAACATCCAAGCCCCTCAGTCTTTGGCTAAAGACTTGGCGGTTTGGTTCATCATTCCAAGCATATGGATGGCAATGGGAAGTCTGCTCCTGGTTGGCCTCACTGGAACGTTCGACCTCAAGGATGATGGCTTCAGTCTGCCCTTGCACATTCTAGGCTCATGCTTGCACTAGCATTGTGACTATTTTAGCCAGCCCTCCCATCATGTATTCAAGTTTCTCTAGGCGTTGAAGCCAGGTCTGTGACTCATCGTGCCGTTGGCGATGAGAACTGATTGTGCTAAACTGGTTGGAGGAATACCAATAGCTACTCTGATGACAGGAGTAGTTAACGAGTCTGTTTTCAAAACATGGCCATCTGAGGGATGAGGCTGCGCATTCGAGGCTCTGGTGACTCTTCCCTTTTTAACGGCACCAAAATGTTGACATTGGATTTTGGTGATGATCCAAACTCCGGCCAATGGGGGATTCTTCAGGATCTCTAACTTATTTCTAATTTAAATATAACAGGACAGGAAAATAATCAAAGGAGAAGGGAAGAGCAGAAAAAGAAGCACAAGGTTTAATGTGGTTTGGCCAAATCCGGATATCACTGGACCTTACGTCCATGGTAGCATGTTATAGATATAGTATTTCTACAATGTTACAATGTTTGATCTATGTTTTGGTAGAGTTTTGATATAGAATCTGAGTCATCTTCTATAGAAGGGCTTCTTCCTCATGTAATTACATATGCAGTAAATCTATTACATCAGCATTTTTTAAGATAGAATATACAGACTAAATCTTCTACTTTCGACTACTGCAAGTCGTCTTCTATAGGTGGGGCCCCATTTGTTTGTTGGGGCAAGACATAACTTAGTCTTTCGTCAAGCCTTTAGGTCGTAGGTTAAACTTCATCAACCAGGTTGCTTGCCCATTCGTGGGTAATGGAGCTGAGGTCAAGCTCGCTTAGCATCCACGAGCTCAAGCTGCAGAGATCACTTCACGAAGTGGCCTAAGGTCATAGCGACCTAATCATTTCCTCAAGCTGGTTCCTTCGTCATTTTCGAGCTGCTCGAGGGTCCGTCTAGGATCAAATTTCACATACAACAGATAGTCTTGCTAGAGTGCTTAAAAGATGCATAGAGACTAATCTTGTGGTAAATTTTGAAAAATGTCATTTTATGGTCATGGAATAGTCTTAAGCCATTTAGTTTCTAGCAAAGGAATAGAGGTAAATAGAGCTAAAATTGATGTTATTTCCTTCTTACTTACCCCACATGTGAGCAGCAAGTGTGTTCTTTTCTTGGATATATAGGATCTTGTAGGAGATTTATCAAAGATTTTAGCAAAATAGTTCTCCCACTTTCTAAGCTCCTTCAAAAAGAAGTAAAATTTGATTTCAACCAGCCATGTAGAGATGCCTTTAACAAATTAAAGCATGCCTCACCACCACTATTATCATTTAGCCACTTAAATGGGATCTTCCTTTTAAGGTTATGTGTGATGCTTCCAACCATGCTTGAGGAGCTATCCTTGCACAAAGAGTTGGAAAGCAACCTCATGTGATCTATTATGATTCTTTAACTTTGGATGCTACCTAAATCAACTATACCACAACTGAAAAAAAAACTTTTAGTAATTATTTTTGTTTTGGAAAAATTTAGATCATATTTGCTAGGTTCTAGGATTGTTGTCTTTTATAATCATGCCGCTTTCAAGTACCTCTTTAAGAAACAAAAAGCAAAGCCAAGGCTTATTAGATGGATGCTCTTGCTGTAAGAATTTGGCATTGGGATTAAAGAGAAGAAAGGAGCAGAAAACATGGTGGCTAATCACTTGAGTAGAATTTGAAGAGAAAAAGAAGCTTTTCCCATCCAAGAGACCATCCCAAATAGGTAGCTTGATTTGTTGATTTAGTGAATTTTCTTGTTGCACATAAATTGCCTGCCCATTTTAAGAAAATACAAATTGATAAGATAAAAAATGAATCAAAATATTATTTTTAGGATGATCCTTAACTTTAGAAGTTTTGTAGTGACCATGTTATTAGGAGATGTGTGACTGATTATGAATTTGATTCCATTCTTAACTTTTGTCATTCATTTGCATGAGGAGACCATTTTGGACCTAAAAGAACAACTATGAAGGTTTTGGATTTTGGACTTTATTGGCCCACCTTGTTTCATGATGCTTACACATATTTTAAGAATTGTGAGCTATGCCAAAGAATAGGCAACATTACCTATAGGAATGAGATGCTTTAACAACCATTATTATCTTGTGACATATTTGATGTTTGGGGCAGTGATTTCATGGGTCCTTTGCCCTATTCTTTTGGCTTTACTTATATTCTTCTTGTTGTGGATTATGTGTCAAAATGGGTAGAGGCTAAGGCTACTTGAATTGGTGATTCTCAAGTTGTCATAGATTTTGTCATATCATAGATTTTTAGTAAGTTTGGAGTTCCAAGAGCAATCATAAATGATCAAGGTTCACACTTTTGTAATAAGCAAATGGAGACATTGTTGAGGAAGTATGGAGTGCATCACAAAGTTTCAACACCTTACCACCTTCAAACAAATGGCCAAGTAGAAGTTTCCAGTAGAGAGCTTAAGCAAATTTTGGAGAAAACAATCTAACCAAATAGGAAAGATTGGAGCAAGAGACTTGAATATGCTTTTTAGGCTTATTGGACCACCTACAGGACACCAATTGGAATGTCCCCTTATCATATTGTCTTTCAAAATTTTGCCATCTACCTATAGAGACTGACATAGAGCATATTGGGTAGTGAAAAGATGCAGTATGAACTTAGAGCAAGCAGGTGAGCAAAAAAGACTTCAATTGTAAGAACTTGATAAAATCCACTTAGATGCCTATGAGAATTCAAGAATGTATAAGGAGAAAACAAAGGCTTTTCCTAACAAAATAGTGGCTAGGAAAGAGTTTGAAGTTGGATAAAAAGTTCTCCTTTACAACTCAAGGCTCAAGTTGATCCTCAGTAAGTTATGGTCTAGGAGGTTGGGTTCATTTGTTGTTACTAATGTTTTTCCATATGGTGCAGTTGAAATTAGAAATATAGCAACTAACATGGGCTTCAAGGTGAATAGACATAGGGTCAAGCACTTTTATGAGGTTTTTAAGAGCAAACAATTGAGGAGTTGAACTTGCATGATGCCCCATACATATGGATTGAGAGAAGTTTTATCTAGCCAAAGATGTTAAAGAAGGGTAGCTACTTGGGAGGGAACCTAAGCATCTTCTTCATCCTACCTCTTTTATTTTGGTTATCCATTATGTGTTGTTGTTTGTGCTTACATTGAGGACAATATAGATTTAAGTGTAAAGGGAGGCTTTAGTTTTCTTTGCCTTATTTTTAAGTTTTCCTTGAAAAAAAAAATTAGTTTTTATTTTTGAATTTTTAGGTGCTTTTTGATAATGTTGAGTTTGTTTTGGCCTTGAGTAGGTTTCAATTGAATTTTGAAGATTTCATACCATTATTGAATAATAGTTTTTGATTTTTGGCTCGTGATGTGTTCTCCCTTGGCAATGCCCATAGAACTATCCCCAATTCAACAAATTTAGCATCAAAATTGAAATAAAAAGAAGGATATTCATGCCATACTCTAGATAGAAAGAAGGAGAGTGATAAGTGATGAAATTAGACAACATAAAGAGTAATCTTTTTAATAAGTCATCAAGTTCTACAAGAACCCTAGGAGAGGAAGCTCTCAAGAAGATAGGAAGCTCTCAAGAAGAAACACTTTTCATTTTCTCAAGAAGCTCTCCTTATATTTGATCTTCTAAGATGTGCTTGGGGTGAGAGGTACAAGATTGATGGTTTTGTTATCCTTCTTGAAACTATATTGGTTTAGGTAGCCATCATGCATGACATGTCTATCAAATTGCCATGGCCCACCAAGTAATAAATGGGCAGCTTGTGTAGGAGCAACATCACATAAAATTTCATCTTTATACTTGCCTATAGAGAATGAAACTAGCACTTATTTTGTTACCTTTACTTCCCCACTTTCATTCAACCATCAAAGCTTGCAAGGAATGGGATGATCTATCGTAGTTAAGGCTAACGTTTCAACCATGATTGTGTTAGCAATGTTTGCATAACTTCCCCCATCTATGATCACAATGCAAACTTTTCCCATGGCATGGAATCTAATATGGAAGATGCTCTCCCTTTGCTCTTCATTTTCCTCCTTACTTTGGGTACTCAAAGTTCTCCTCACCACTAGTGTTTCACCTTCAACCGCCACATCACACACATCATTGGTCTCTTCACTTTTTGAATTAGAACTTTCTTTCTTATTTTCTTACTAGTTAATTCCAACTTTCATGGTCATGATCCTTTTGTTAGGGCATTCATAAGCATAACGGTCATGCCCTAAACATTTAAAATATTTGATGTTTCTTTGCTTTTGTGGTACCTCCATTTTGCCTTTGGCTTTGAAGAAGTTTTAGCCATAGGTTTCTTGGTAGATTTCAAGTCTCTTGAATCATGTCTTTTATCCCAATTAGTCTTCCAAAAGGAACTTGATTGATGTACAATCTTGAAAGAAGTCTTTCTCTTGAGTTGCTTCTCCATCTTCATTACCATGTGTACCATGTCTTTAAGTTCCACATAGCATTGTAGCTTGACTATATTGGCAATGTCATGGTTCAACCAATGAAGAAACCATGCCATAGGGTATAATCAAACAGTCAGCAAGTGATATCATTCTCTTCTAGATTCATCATTCCTATTTCTCTTCTAATAATCATGAACCACTTTTCATCTAATGGTTTTGTAAAGATGTCAACCAATGGATAGTTTGTCTGAACAAATTCAATAATGATATCTCCCATTTGTATATGATCCCTCCAAAAGTGATGTCTTATTTGAATATGTTTAGTTTTAGAATGCACTAAGGGTTTTTAGTTATATTTATAGCACTAGTGTTGTCACAAAGGATTGGAATTTTATCAAACTTTACTCCATAGTTTGATAGTCACTATTTCTTCCAATGGATTTGAGCACAACAGCTTCTAGCAGCTATGTATTCAGCCTCAATTATTGATAAGGCTACACAAATTTGTTTTTTATAATGCCATGAAACCAATGAATGTCCAATCAACTAACAAGTGCCACTAGTACTTTTTCTGTCTATTTTGCTCCTTGTATAGTCTGCATTAGAATAGCCTAAAAGGCTGCAAGTTTCTGACCTGAGGTACCATAATCCTAAGTTTTTGGTTCCTACAAGATATCTAAAAGTTCTTTTTATAGCAGAAAGAAGTGACTCTTTAGGATTGATTTGATATCTTACACAAACATAAACACTCAATATAATATCAGGCCTACTTGCTATTAAGTATAGTAGACTACTTATCATGCCTCTAAATAGTGTTAAATCAACACTTTTACCATTCAAATCAGCATTTAATTTTAAGGAAGGACTCATAGGAGTTCCTATTAGTTTAGAAGTATCAAATTAAAATTTCTTCAGCAACTCAAGAGTGTATTTAGTTTGACATAGAAATATACCTTTAGATGATTGTTTAATTTGCAAGCTAAGAAAAAAGGTTAACTCATCCATCATTGACATTTCAAACTCATTTTGCATTAATTTTGAAAACTTTTTGCACACTTCTTCATTTTTAGGCCCAAATGCAATATCATCCACATAAATTTATGCAAGTAGTATGTCTTGACCTTTCTCTAATATGAATAATGTGGTATCTACATTTCCTCTTTTAAAACTTTTATGAATTAAGAACTTACTAAGCCTATCATACCAAGCTTTAAGGGCCTGTTTAAAACTATAAAGTGCCTTTTGAAGTTTAAAAACATGGTTTGGATTAAAAAGGTCTTCAAAACTAAGGGTTGTTGTACATAAATCTCCTCTAAAATGTAACCATTTAGAAATGCACTTTTAACATCCATTTGGTAATGCTTAAAGTTCCAAGTACATGCAAAAGTAACAATATCCTAATAGCTTCTAGCCTAGCTACTAGGGCAAATGTCTCATCAAAATCTATGCCTTTTTCCTGATCATAGCTACTTTCTTCCTTATCAAAGCCTTTAGTAATTACCCTAGCCTTATTCCTAATTATGATGCCATTTTCATCTAATTTGTTTCTAAACACCCAACGACTCCCTATTACATTAGTTTATTTAGATTTTGGTACCAGAGTCCAGACCTGGTTCCTTTTAAATTGATTTACTGCCTTTTGTATAGCTAGAGTCTAGTTTTCATCTTTCAGGGCTTTTGTAGTGTTTTTAGGCTTAAACAATGAAACGGTTGTAGAAAAATTGCAAAAATTTTTATGATTGCTACATGTTATGCTTCTTGATGCATCTCCTGTTATGAGTTCTTTGGGGTGATTTCCCATAAACTTCCAAGTTTTTGGTGGAGAGCAGGTTGGTGTGATGTCCATGATGACAGAATTAACATCCTCTCTTGGTTTTGTAGCATGTATCTTCAAGTCACTTGCTGAGTTCCCAGAGTTAATGTAGAAGTCCACCAATGTTGCTGATCTTGTAATCACTCAAAGTAGACTCATCAAAAACTAAATGCACAAATTCTTCAATCTTCAAAGTCCTTATGTTATGAACTCTTTAGGCTTTGCTGGTTGAAGAATAACTAATAAAGATTCCTTTATCAAATTTGGGATCAAATTTGTCGAAGTTATCTTTATCATTATTATGAATGTAGCATTTATAGCCAAAGACATGAAAATAAGAAATATTAGGCTTTCTTCCAAAATATAATGAATAGGTCTCAAAAGTACCCTATTCATTATATAGCATACAGTGTTGATTATATCTACCCAAAAGGACTTTGGAAGTATGCTGTCATTTAATATGGTTCTTGCCATTTCACCTACGCATTTATTTTTCCCTTCAACAACATTATTCTGTTATGGTGATCTAGGCACTGAAAATTGTGTTTTATACCATGTATCTCACAAAAATAAGTGAAATCCTTATTTTCAAACTCTTTTTCATAGTCACTTCTTATGGAAATCATTGAACATCCTCGCTCATTTTGAACTATATTTGCAAATCCTTTAAAGGCTTGAAATGTATCATTTTTGTGGGATAAAAAAAGAGTCCAAGTAAATCTAGAAAAGTCATCCATAATCACAAATACATAAGAGTTACCTCCATGACTTCTAATTTTGGATGGACCAATTAAATCCATATGAAGTAAATCAAGGGGTTTTGATGTTGAAACAACAT
>JANHAO010030352.1:0-10194 GCA_026873985.1 Saraca asoca | reverse complement strand
AGTTTTTAGTGACTATTCTAGATATTTACTTAATGCAAGCATATGAAAAATGATACCATTTGTATCATGTTTTTCAATAGTTGCACAAAGAATGGTGGTTCAGGCACTGGACTCATCAATTTGTAAGCTGAAGCAAAATCAAGTTTCTCAAACCCTAGTTTGGAAGAGAGAGAAAGCATGCATTCAGATGATCAAAATGAAAAGAGCAAGAAGATTGTTTATACTGAGAACAAAGGATACCAACTTCAGAGAGTGGAAGAGTAGTTAGAGGTTCCCTTGGGATCACTTGAAAAATGGTTCAATGTAGATCCAAGTGGTTTCTTTGATCAGTCTTGTAGCACTTCATAATTGTTAGATTTTTGGAACTGAAAACTTTAAACTAATGCTATTTTGTATACATTATTTCTTATAATATATTTCTTAATTATATGGATTTATTATTATATTAGGTTTCATTTTATATTAATTTTTTATTTTTATTTTACAGGAATAATTAATGTCATTAATTAATACAATAAACAAAATGGGTAGTCTCAAATTTTTTAAAAAAATATTAAAAAAATTTAGCGGCAGTTACATAACCCCCACCAAATTAAATTGAAAATTTTTTAAAAATAATAGCAGCGGTTACATAACCCCTGCTAAATTGAATTGAAAATTTCTAAAAATAATAGTGGCGGTTCCATAATCCCTGCTAATTTATCAGTAAATGTTTAAAAATAATAGCGGCGGTTATATAACCCCCGCTAATTCAATTTCAAAATTTTTGGATAAATATAGCGGCGGTTAACCACAAACCACCGCTAAATACTCAATGCATGATAATTCCAGCGATTGCACATAATCGCCACTAATGTTAATCCGACAACGTGCTTTCTGGCGGTTCTTATAATTGCCGCTATTGTCAATGCGTAACCACCACTATTTTAAGTCTTTTTTTGTAGTGACTTGAGTATATATGATAAACTAGCTAATAAGTTTTTGGAGTAAAAGTTTAAGTATAGTTAGTTAAGACATTGACAGAACATGGGGTTCAAATTGGATAGATAGTAAAACGTAAAAAAGTGTGTAAGAAAGAGAGTGGGATGTAAAAGCTAAGATTACGTGGGATTCGTATCCAAATTTATTATAAGGGTAATCCCACATGCAGTCCTTCTCAATAAGGAGAAGATGCCTTAATACTAGCACGACATTTGTCCTCATTTTATAGAGATTTTGTAGTTCTTATGTTTCTCACTATTTCACACCTAAATCATGTTTTATCCATTCTTCTTATATAAGATGAATTTTTCTTTTCGTTACTATTTAGTTTTATGCTTTAGTTTCTTATGAGTAATGAGATTACATATGCTTGCTTCCTTTCAAATAGGGATAGGGAAGGAAAAAAGAGCTCATGGAAAGATATTGTGCAAAGATATCGACGCCAAATTATTGAAAAACGAGTGGGGATGACATTTGATAAAGACTACACAATTGAACCAAATGACAAAATAGTAACTGGACTAAGCTTCTTCTTAGGAAAAATTGCGAGGAATCTAACATTTTTCTCTTTAACTTACTCTAACTTGAGGGCCATACCAAATGATGACAAAATGTGCATGTGAATATATGTCAATGTATGAATTGCCCTATGTTGTTCATTACTTATTTTGTGAATGATTATGAAAAATAAATGATCTGTGTTTTTTATGTTGAAAATAATTGAGTTATAATTCATCTAATCATATCCTATAACACGCATGTATATGTGTAAAGTAATAAATCTGATAAATGAATATGCACATAGTGATAACTCAATATTCATAACCACTATACATGGTCTTCATCCATGATTACCTATGAGAGAGAAGAAAGAAAAGGTGAACTCCTCTCTAATGGGGCAACAACAGTAACATATAAGGTGAGAGTAGAGACCTCTTATTGTGGGAATGGACTAGGCTAGCTTTCCCATCATCAATAGCTCAGCAAATAAGACCCATATAATAATAGATTCATTGATAGTCTAAGTATCACACTAAAGCTCAATAACAACATGATTACGAATTTGTGTTAACAAACAAACAATGTTTATTTAACATTTAGTAATCTAACTTACAATAATTGACTAACTATACTAGTCTATGATATTATTCCAACAATCTTCTACTTAGATAGCATTGTTTATGAAAAACAATATCATGGATTATAGCTACAATAAAGAATATCAAATAATGATTTGGCACTATACAACCATAGATCGATAATAATATCATAAGCCTTTAACATGCAAATCATCATATCCGATAGGGGCACTGTTGTCACACATGCTAAGACATATACCTCCATAACCAAATGCAAAATGGATGTGGAGAACAAATAATTATAGAGCTACAAATGTGATTTGATATAAATCTTACCAAAATGGTCATAACATCTGCCCATGATGCATTATTAAGACTCTACAACATATCTCAACACAATAAAATTGAGACTGTGTCAAAATATCTCTACATTGTAACTAAGCATGTATGTCATTACTTTCACTATAAGTATGCTCAACAACCACATATGGCAATGAAACATTATTTATGACAACATTAATAATTTATATATACTTTCACTGATTTAAGACATCACAAGCTTGAACTAACCCCATTTGAGCTAATAGTATTTTAAATGGTAAAAGCTTAGTCATAAGTGGATATATAATATTACATACGCACTCTCACTAATGCAATATATCATAAGGCAAAACAACCTCATTTAAGTCAACATTACTCCAAATGGTAAAAGCCTTTTAGTACTGGAGTTTCATAGTCATTTAAGATAAGTATAAAAGTTTTCAAATTTTTTCTCCAACAACATAGTACATATAAGAGAAATAAGCAATAGTAGAGATGTGACAACATAAACATATGACGATAAGCCCTCAAGCATTGAAACCTAATTCAAATTGTTGCCTTACAAAAAAAAATGTCAAACTCTCCTATATGTCCTTACTAAGGTAACTATGAATGTTTGTTCGAAACTAATCACAAAATAGCACCTCCTACTATAGCAACCACATATCCATAAAGGATCAATAATTAACAATTTAAAAATAGTTATTTTACCATATAAGATGAATCAACTATAATGAGTAGTACAACTCCGTACTAAAGTAACTATGAATGTCTATTCAACATTGGTAATAAAATAATATCTCATACTGTCACAAACATATATCTACAAAGGTTCATTAATTGACAAGTTAAATACAATTAGGACTAATTAAGTTAAACACATATTAAGTTATATGATACTTAAGTATACAATTATGTCATTAACAATGAAAACACATGGGACCAATCACACTTTATTATTTTACTACTATTATGAGGATATAACAATAATTAAGTCTCCACTCCTCTTCTAAAAAAATTATACAAAACATGGTTTTCCAAAAATGACACATCTAAAATCCTACTATGTAGGTTCTTTGAGACAAGCAAAAGTTAATCATAATATGATCCACGATATTTGATTTATGTCAAATAAATAGGCTTATCACCCAATCCAAACACAAGAAAATTGGGTTTCAAAATTTGTCTCACACAAAAGATGGTCACATTTATAAAAAGAGGTATCATATTATTTTGAGAGGGTTTTTTATTTTCCATGTTTTAAGGATCTCATAACTATATCAAATAAAATCACATCAATAAGGCATATCCATTATTTATATAGTTCGTAAAACACACAATGTTCATTTTAGTTTATTATGATTGACTCCACTAAAGATGAATGCACAATCAATCAAAAGCCATATATATTGGATCATCATTAAATATCTATAAAAACATTTGTCAAGTTTAAAAAAATAACCAACATGCATAAATTCAAAAAAATTAAATATCAACATTAATTGTGCCAAAATAACGTAACTTTAAAAAATTCATTAATTTTATAAACTGCCATTATAAATTAACATAATGACATGTCAATGTCACATATTAACCTCTCATACAATATTTTTAAATAAGAGCTATTATACACAAAAATAATTAATTCCACAATAGGTGAATACATAATCATAAGAAATATTTATTAAAATCAATTAATGATAGCAAAAAACATTTAAAAGATTCTTAATCCCCATAATTTGTATCATAAAATAATAACAAAAATTAATTGCATAGACAACAAAAGATTTGGAGGAATTTCATTAAAATATATTCATTATGAGCATTCATGATGCATATGAATGTAATCATGCTACATATTTCCTTGCAAATAAATAGAGATTATACAATTTCCGTTTACCTCTTATTCACTATAATCTCATCTAAGGGTCTCAAATTATAATGAATAAGTAATTCGATTAAAAAAAAGTATTATATTAGAAAACCTAACACCGATAGGGCATTTAAGATTATAGAACATAGTACAAGATCAAATATTGTATTTCTAAAACTTAAAATTGCTAGGACATTTAAAATTATAGAACCACAATATCTAATCTACTATTCATATTATGGTATAATCTCTCTCTATATATATTAATAATGTCATGTCAATAAGATGAGTATACCATCAATATATTGATCTTCCAAAATTTGTTCATTTAATTACCATAAATTGTAACTATTTTCACAATATATAAGTTCTTAATTACATGACCATAATATAAATAATAATATATTCTCAAACAACAACAGAATTTCATAAACAATTTATCTCAACAAATAAATAGTATCAAGACCAAGAGTATGAAATATGTTGTGCATTAGCATATGAGAATCTTGTACAAAAAAAAAGTCAATAGGAAATTTGGATAGTATGATAAATAGGTCCACAATCACACAAAATTTTATATCATGGGATTTTAACAAAAATTGCTTAAGACAAAAAAAAATACCTAGAGATTTCCTAATTTATTTTTAAAGCTAGAATATGCCCTAAGATACTCCACAACCATTATGTGTAGAGCTCCATACCAACTTATTTAGATGTTCATCTTTGCACAATGTCAATAACCCATCCATATAGCTCAATTTGAGTTTTTTAACAATAATTTTGTGCAAATTTTCATCTTCATATCAAGTCATAAGATATGATATTAGAATTTTATATCTAGTCATGCTCAAGAACATAAATACATAATATGCAATTATTTTTATTGATTACTCCAACATAATTTGAGCAAAATCTTCTTACAAGAAAAATTATACAAATTGACCTCAAAATCTTAGAAAATGGTGATACTATTTGGCCATCTATGTAATCATTAATTCATTATATCTATCTACATAAACATAAAAAGAGTCCATAAGAAATTGCCAATAATTGTAGCCTTTGTATAAATACAGATAACATTTGCCAAATAAGTTCGCAAACTCGGTCAAAAACTCAGTTTGAATGAGAACATAGAATGTTTCACAATTCAGTTTTCATTGATTTTTCTCATAAAATTCATATCTAAACCTTATTTAAAAAATTATCACATCAAATAAGGCAATATTTCACAAGCATAATTGCTTAAACCAAAAGAACCAATTAAATCAAATCATAATATACAATGTTAGGATGTTATATTTCATCATTTACCTAAATATACACATAATCAATAATTTAATTTGCACAATATTTTATGTGATTAAGTTCAACATTAATATAATTTAAATCATACGAAAATAATTAATTGTAATTTGAGTAAGAAATTATCACATAAATATGTGCTCATAGAAATAATTCTAAAAAATACAAAGAGCATAATTAAAAATTAAGAAGATATGAAATTCACATAAATTGACAAAATTAGATCACATAAATAGCTAAAAAAATATTTATTTATGGCATAATAATGAGATCATGCAATTTACTTCATATCTCCATCCTAGCTTGGAGATAGACATATAGTGCAATTAGAACTAATAGCATTCACATCTAACTTAATGAATTTGGCCAACCCATAATAACAAATAATGAAAGGCAAACAAAAGAACCTTAAGATTAGATGCAAAATTGAAGCACCAGAGATGATAAAAATATACTGCACCTTATGATCAACAATTCAAGCTAAACTCTGAATTATACATTTTAGAGATTTGTCCCAAACAACTAAATTACGACCCTATGAGTTACAATAAATTATTGAGAATAAATCAATAAGTCAATGAATTAGGCTAATTATTAATATACTTAAACAATAATGCAAAATTGTCATGAATGAATAAAATCTCATATGGGATATCGAAATTCTAGATAAAACAAATGTCCACACTATTTCCATTGTCGTAGTGATACAAAAGATGGGAAGGTTATATTTATGACAAAACACATACATGTATGAACAAGAATATATTCCTCAATCATAAGCAACTACACATCTATAATCATACAATGTGATTAACATAAAACTTACACGTAAACAATCGTAGAATATGATTAATCAACACTATGATATCACTTGTTGAAAATAATAGTAGCTATCAAATGTTTATATCTAATCACATGCATAGCATATATATATGTAAAATAACAACTTTATGATTGAACACATACTTTGGAGATAATCAGATATGCATAGCCGCAATGCATGGTCTCTATCCATGTTGCCTATTAAAAAGAAGAAAGATGAAAAAAGAAGTTAACTCCTCTCTACCCTAAATGCTGTCATTAGGTTAAAATTTGTCATCTCAATGGGACAATGATAGTAACATTTAGGGTGAGAGTAAGGACCTCTCCTTGTGGAAACAGACTAGACTAGCCTTTTCATCATCAATAACCCAGCAAACAAACCCCACATAACAATAAATCCACTAATAATCTAAGTGCTATAGTACTAAAATCTGATAACAACATGATCACATATTTAGACTATCAAGTTCAATGCTTTATCCTTCGTCTAATACCTATTTGACTTGTAGTTAGTAATTCATTATTTGTCAAGCATATATAATGATTGGCACACCAAAAAGTGACATTAATCAAAAGATAATCAAAACAACTATTTGTTTAACATGTTTAAACAAAAACAAAATCAAAATTTATCACAAAAGAGCAACCAAAATTAGTAATTCTAGTAAAGATGGGCAAAATATACCATGTCCTTCCTTGTTGGGTTATTTGTCAAATATAGTTTAGCAATCTGATCTTTGCTCCGAGTTTTCACAAAAACCAACAAGTGAAATAAAAGAGTCATTCATCCAAAGAATCTATCTCATATAGCATATGATTGATTGTTAAATGGCATGAGTTTCATTTACAGGAACTAATTACACAAGAAATCAACCATACATTACTTTGCTTGAGGAGGGAAAACATATTTAGGCACTAAAAATTATTTTAACAATGGAAAAAAGAAAGAACATAGACATAAGAAAACTGTGGAAAAGAATAAAAACATAACTTATCTAGATTTTATTGGGAAAGAAAGTAGGATAACGGGTGAGAAAGCTTGAAAGTGAAACCCATAGTTATTTGCCACTGCAAATACACAACATAGTTAAAGAATTCAGAGAGAAAAGAAGGGGAGGATAAGAAGGACATGTTTGCCCTAATGAATTGATACATTTATTATTAGCTTGTACTAAAAATAAGATATGTTGAATGACTAGACTCTGCAAATCTCTCTATGCCCTGAGGATACATTTAGATGACAGATTTAATTTTAAACAAAATTGTTGAAAACGTGCCTAAAAGGCTACCATTTGACCAAGTCTATAGGATTTTGTTGAAGTTTGTTTTTGAATTCTATTTATGGCTTAATATTAGGAAGGTTGTTAGTTATGCGTGAGAGTAAAGGATAAATTTGTATTTTTGTTGAACTCTTGCTTTATATATATAGCTATGCAATGAATATTGAAAAAATCCTCTGCAAACCACAATCTGGTATCAAAGCTCTAATCTTGAGGGACTTGTGAGTTGAGTGAATTCAGACACAAAACCAGAAACACATTAACCTTCAAGAAATGGAATCTGCAACAATTTTCTCCTGTGTTGCACCTTCAATGTTTGAAGATGATAACTATCAAGCCTGGGTTGTTAAAATGACAATTCATCTTGAAGCATTAGATCTTTGGGAAGGCATAGAGAAAGACTATGATGTTCCTCCATTGCCGGAGAACCCTACGTTGGCTCAGCTAAAGGCCCACAGAGAGAGGAAGACTAGAAAGTCCAAAGCCAAAACTTGCTTATTCTTTGCTATTTCAAGTATTATATTTACCAGAATCATGAACTCGGAGTCAGCAAAGGATATCTAGAACTACCTCAAAAAAGAATACCAAGGTAATGAAAGAACCAAAAATATGCAAATAGTCAACTTAATCAGGGAGTTTGAAATGCTAAAAATGAAGAAAATAAAAACCATTAAAGACTACTCTGACAAGTTGTTGGGGATAGTGAATAAGGTGAGGTTACTCGATAAGGACTTATCTGATGAACGAATTATGCAAAAGATTCTTGTAACTTTTCCTGAAAAGTATGAATCTAAAATTTCTTCCTTAGAAGAATCTAAAGATCTGTCAAGTATATCCTTGACAGAGTTGGTAAATGCATTGCCAGCATAAGAGCAAAGAAGAAAGATGAGAGAAGAAGAATTGATAGAAGGTGCTCTTCAAGCAAAGGCAGAAATCTCAGTAGGAGGCAAAGACAAGAAGAACAATAACAAGAAGAACAACAAAAACAAAAACAAGGATGAAAGCTATCCACCTTGCCCACATTGTAAAAAGATGAATCATCCACAAAGGAAGTGTTGGTGAAGGCATGATGTCAAGTGTAGAAAGTGTGGCAATACTGGGCACATGGAGCAGGTTTGCAAATCTCAACAACATGAAGAGGCAAAAGCATCTACTAAGCAACATCAAGAAGAGCAACTCTTTATTGCAACGTGCTTTGCTACAAGTAACAGCTCCAGCGATTGTTGCCTAATAGGCAGCGGCTGCACAAACCACATGACCAATAATTAAAAGCTATTTAAAGAGCTTAATAAAGCAATCATTTCCAAAGTAAAAATTGGAAATGTTGATTTTATCCCAGTCAAGGGAAAAGGAACCGTGGCTATAGAAAGTCTACCAAGTTTGAAACATATCTCTAATGTTTTATATGTGCTTGATGAAGGAATCGTTTGATGCGTGCATAGGTAAGATTTTCAAAAAATTTCAGAAACCTACAACCGAACAAGACGTTCCTAGATCGAATTGGCATAGGGGTTCTCAAATACATGAGTAAGAAATGCTTACCAAACGATTTGGTGAGCCAATTGTAGTAGAAGAAGCACCGGAAGCCACCATGTCGTCCAGTCCACATGTCCTAACCCAGATGGTAGTCCATGCCAGAAAATCCTCAGGTATGACTACGATCCAGTGCTAGCTGGTTGGAAACAATTTCCTTGGCTTCAAAAGCCAAATTGGAACCTTTGGAAATCCAATTTCGTTCGGCGATCGTAACCCTAGCAGACAAAGAAATTTTCCCAAAATTTTGGCCGTCTGCTCGCTTGCGCGCCATAACACAGCGTTTCGTCCCAGGGTTATTGGGGCAAAGCAAAACAATGTCATTTTGCTTTTCCAGAAACTCCTTTCCAGCCCCTATAATTTCCTAAATTGCAATTGGGTCCCTGCAGTTTCATTAACTACATTTTGACCCCGGTAATTTCCATAAATTACCAAATGATTCCCAGTGATTTCCATAAATTATGATTTGGCCCCTGGATATCAAATATATCCATATTTTCACCATACCTAATTTTCTGTTATGCATGTGACCCAAAAGGCCCCTGAAATATTGGCAAAAGTCCAAAATGCCCTTCAAACCATTTGAAGGCATATAAAATTAATCCAATTAATTTTGATTAATTTCTCCTAATTAATCATTTGGACTTTAAGCTATAAGCGGACTCTAGCAAGCCATTATAACTACCCAATTTTTGGCAGGAGTCAACAAAGGTAACAACCTTGTCTATGGCTAATCTTAGTGTACATTACACCATGCATGATACAATCCTTTCATTACCTATATCTGATCAGTCAGAGATATGGATGTCAGTCAACCTCTATAACCAATCATAATTTCTCAACCTCATGAATTATTTGACTCATCCAAGCACTCAAATCTCATTTGAGTCTCGATTCTACCTCGCACAAGGATTTACCAAGTCAAACCAATTCGTTGAGTGGCCGTGGATATCAACTCCAAAGAGTGGTAATGAATCCTATCTTGATTAGGCAATGCCTAACT
>JANHAO010030351.1:0-10177 GCA_026873985.1 Saraca asoca | reverse complement strand
GAGAAATTGATCATGAAATTAATTGGATTAATTTCATATGCCTTCAAAGGGTTTGAAGGGCATTTTAGACTTTTGCTAACATTTTGGGGACCTACTGGGTCACACACATAACGGGAAACAATATGGCCATATTTGGATATATTGTATGTCTAAGGACCAAAGTGAAAAGGGTAGAAATTTGGACTGAAAATTGTTTTCAGGGACCAAAATACAATTTACTGAAATTACTGGGGCCAAATTATAAGTTTCTGAAACCTTGGGGGCTGTTTTGCAAATAAGAAAATTATTTTTCCCTTTAGTGAAACTACGTCGTTTTGGCTCCTTGGAGAATAGCCAAAAAGAGCCGTGTTGGCTTCTTGCCCCAATTCGACCTTGAGAGGTCGAAAGCCATGGTGAGAGCTCAAGGCTCTCGGCCATGGCCAACCATGGTGGAAGGGAAGTGTTCCCGCCCTTTTCAAGGTTGTTTCGACTCCAATTCCTTGCTAATGCATGGAGGGAGCTTGAAGGGCCATGAGATGGTGTTTCCTGATGTGGATACCAGTGGAGGGAGGACATTTGGACTCCTAAGGTGATCAGAGGAATTCATGCCTTTTCGCTATGTTTTGAGCTGGACTAATGGTTACTCTTGCTTCCTTTGTATTTTCTGAACAAACCCATGCCAATAAGATCTTGGGATGAGCTTGAATTTGAGTTTTCATGAAGAAATTTTTGAAATTTTCTCCCTCTAGATTCAAGCCCTTCTTCCAGCAGGGGTGCTTCTAATCAATCTAGAAGGACACAAAATCCTTTGTGCGCTAAGGTTTGACTTTCGAGCCATAAATAATGAAGTTAAATACGAAGCTTTGTTAGCTGGATTGCAATTAGCCAAAGAGGTATGAGCCGAGAAAATAAAGATTTTCAGTGATTCCCAGCTCGTGGTCTATCACATGCAGGGAGAATACCAAACCCAAGGTTTGACAATGGCCGCTTACGTGTAGAAAGTTCAGGAGCTATTGAAGTCTTTTCATCACCATAAGGTCGATCAAATACCATGGGCCCAAAATGCACATGCCAACACCTTGGCCTACCCTACTACAACCAAAGATGCTGACTTCCTGGGGGCAATTCTACTAGAACTCTTGTCATCCCCTAGCATTGAGCAGGAGGATGTAATTATGACAATCACAAAAACATCAGACTCCTGGATCAGCCTGATCCTAAACTACTTGCAAGAAGGAAAACTACCAGATGATAAGCTTGAAGCTCGAAGATTATGAATTCGGCCAGCCCGATACTGCATCTACAATGACATATTGTACAAGAGAGAGTTCTCCACCCCACTTTTGAGATGCATTGATGGCTTAGATTGTGATATTGTCCTTAAAGAGTTTCATTCCAACCATTGTGGTAAGCATGTAAGAGGTATGTCTCTAGCCTAGAAGGCTCTTCGGTAGGGGTTCTACAGGCCGATGATGAAGTAGGACATGATTAAACTTGTCAGGAGATGCGACAACTGTCAATGATTCGTAGCAATCCTGTGGACCTTACCAACCTACTTGTGACAAATGGTTAGTTTATGGCCCTTCACAATTTGGGGGATGGACCTCATAGGGCCACTTCCCACGGTATGAAAAAATTATAAGTATGTAGTAGTAGTTATGGATTACTTCACTAAATGGGTAGAGGCCTAAAAGCTCGTAGAGATCTCTTCCACAAGGATCATAAAATTTGTTTGAAACAACATCATCTGCAGGTTTGGGGTCCCCTAACAAATTATGATTGATATCGGGACCCAATTCAACAGCTAACAATTCCTCAAATTCTATAATGATCTTGGAATTATGAAAAGTTTCTCAGACATAGACTATCAGCCAATGAGCGGTCAAAGCTATCAAGAAAATAATGAAGCATATCTTGAAGATGAAGCTGGAGGATAGAAAGGGAGCATGGGTGGATGAACTACCAAAGGTACTTTGGGCCTATAGAACTACAATCTATAGCACCACCAGAGAAACTCCCTTTGCAATGGTTTATGGTTTTGAAGTGATGATCTCAATGGAGCTAGAAGTAGCATCATAGTGAAGGATCACCTTTGATTTGATAGATAATGATTAACTACTCACTATGAACCTAGATCTTATGGAAGAAATGAGGGATAGAGCTCATTTGAGAATTGCTACCTACCAATAGTGAGTCATGAGGTATTACAACCGAAGGGCTAGACCCCAAAATTAAAAACCTAGTGACCTCGTCTTGCATTTAGCACTTATTGGTGCACAAAAAACTAGTAAGGCACCCCTAGGGCTGAATTGGGAAGGTCCTTACCTTGTCAAAAGAGTCATTGGCCATGAAGCCTATCATCTGGTCGATATGAACGGAATAGAATTTCCTCGGGCATGGAACGCCACACACCTTTGCCCTTATTACCAATAGGGATCTAAACCTTGTAAATGATCTAAAGTTATGGGAAAACATCTGGGTATCCTCTTGAAAATCTTTATGTACATATTAGATTGATTCCCAAAAAAATTCTAAAACAAAATTCCACAAAAGATGACTAGCCGAATTACAATCCATTAAAGTTGTTATATGTGGTTAATAATCTCTAAAATGGACAAGCATGCAATTATCAAAAGCAAACCAGAAATATCCAAAGGATCCACACAATAAAATAAGCACATAATTATGTGAAATAACAAAAGTCAAAGCCTAAGGAGCAGGGTCTCCAGGAACCAAATCGTCACAAACAAGGCCTTCATGACGTTAAGGGTCCACGAGAGCAAAAACAGGATCATCTAAGATTGGACTGCTGGCAGCTTCCACAAGTTGAGATCCAGCTTCCATTTAGAAAGAGTCCCTAATAGGAAGAGCCCTAGGCTCAATACCTTCCCTGAAGTAGCAAGCCTTAGCCTCCTTCCTCTTCCTAAAACACTCCACAGCCACGAGAGCCTCCTTACTGAAGAAAGAAAAGTCTAACTTAGGGTAAGGCCCCCATAAAGTATAAAATAGCATGAAACTAGTGTTAGACTTTACGTTCTCTATCGCCTCTACAACCAAATGAGGAACCTTCACCCTGACCTTAGTTACCTTCTCCCTTGCTACTTCAAGCTCTCTCACAACAACCTTAACTCACCCCTCAACTTTTTTAACCTATAGCTCTATCCAATCAACATGCTGGAGGGCCTCATCTAAGTCAATTTTTGCCCTAGCCAAGTCATTAGTCATGAGACCAAGGTTCATAGTAGCAGCCTCGTGATTCGCCACCTCGCAAGACAAGGCAGCCTCCACATCTTTGACCATCCCTTTAAGCTCCAACACTTCAGTAGTGATATTAGCTAGGTCCTCTGCTAGCCTTGCATTCTTCTTACCTTCGACCTAAAGCACCTTATTCACCTTCATCATCATTAACATGCTCAAAAAGGGAGGCACAACTGAATCAAATTATGAAAACAAAGCACAAAAACAAGGGCACAAAAATGACTAATTTGAAATGGATTCCATGGTCGATCAATTTCCCGATAGGAAGGCCCTCAAATTCCAACTCCTCAATCTTTTTATCAGAACCCAAAAACATGTTGATGTTGTCTGTAAAAGCTTTTGTATATTCTCCTATCTTGGAACCAAGGCCAAGGGATCATCCCTTGACATTAGACCCTGTCACGACCCTTTTTCAAGCAATCGTGGTCTTCTTCCTATCTGCTTTTCATTTTTTGATAACGATTTAGGGAGAGTGTTGGCCCCAATAGCTACTGCCACCTCAGGATGAGCTGAAGTAACTGGGTCTTGTAAACGAGCTACTGTCAAGGTTGAAGGTCAGCTTTCTATCACAAGGGGAATGTTAGCATTAGGAGCTGACGAAGCCTTTTCCTCATCAAGTGAAGGTGCCAAGAAGATAAGCTTTATCACTTCATGGTAATCACCAAAGTCTATAAGATTAACCTCCTTCACTCGATGGGTTCCTATCTCCTGAGTAAGCTCGATGTCCAAACCCAGAGCAACCTTGTAGGAACCAAGGAGGCTCTCGTCAAAATGGAGGTTATTCTAGAGATCATCCAAAGCCACCAAGTAATCCAAAATTCTAGAATCCTCAATTTCAAGAGCATGATTTTTACCTATCCCTTCTGCAAGAAAGAAGAAACAAAAGTTAGTATTAAGAAAACAAATCATAAGTGAGTTGGTAGTTTCGTGAACCTTTAGCCCACTCACCAGGAGTATGAATGAAATTGAAATTCTAGAGATCATGCAAAGAAAGGCACAAGATGTAAAACCAGTGGGTCTTATAGTATGAATGAAATTGAAATTCTTGTGTCTCGTTAGTCGAGATGAAAGATAATATAGCTATTGATGTCAGATTTTGGTAATGATCCAAACTCCGGCCAATGGGGGGATTCTTCTAGATCCCTAACCTATAACCAGTTCAAATATAGTAGGACAGGAAAATAATTAAAGGAGAAGAAGGGAAGAGTAGAGAAGGAAGCACAAGGTTTAACGTGGTTTGACTAAATCCAGATATCATTGGACCCTATGTCTATGATAGCGTGTTATTGATACAGTATTTCTATAATGTTACAATGTTTATTCTCTGTTTTGGTAGAGTCTTGACATGGAATTTGTGGTGTGCTTTTCAGAGGGGCTCCTTCCTCATATTTATAGAGGAAAGGAGGTTACAATGGTAATTACATATGCATTAAATCTATTACATAAGCATTTATTATACAAGATAGAATATAAACTAAATCTCTACTTTTGGCTACTGCAAGTCGTCTTGTACAGGTAAGACCCTATTTATCCATTGAGGCAAGACATGTCTTAGTCTTCTGTTTGGCCTCTAGGCCATAGGTAATGCTTCATCGGCCAGGTTGCTTGCCTGTTTGTGAGTAATAGAGCTGAGGTCAAGCTCGCTTAGCAGCCCATATGCTTGAGCTGTGGAGATCACTTTGCGAAGTGACCTGAGGTCATGGTGACCTAATCATTTCCTCAGGCTAGTTCCTTCACTATTTTCAAGCTTCTCGAGGGTCTGTCCAGGATCGAATTTCACATACAACATTAGCCTCCCAACTTTCAACTCACTTTTAATGGGATGGGAGTTGAAACGCTTTGATTTTAGATCAATGAAAGTCTTTTCCCAAAACTGTAGATTCATCTGTTCCAAGCCATGCTTCTAATAGCACGTGTCCAGCAGCTATTGCTGAGTCAACTTAGCCCTTCCTGAGGCCATAAATGGTGATGGTTAGGGAAATGGTTCCAAATCTTTAGGTAATTAGGGCCTTGATTCTATATAAGGAGGAGACAATCCCTTTTGAGTTCTGCACTTAAGCGAATCATAGAGTCTTCCAATAAACCTCCACCATGCTCGGCACTCTGGTTTTCCTTAGAGGCATGTATGGTCTACTGTATGTGTAACTCAGAGAACTTGTCTTCCTTAGTAACATGGAAGGATCTCATATGGATCCCAGACTACGTCCTCTCAGCTCTTCTGTGAGGCATTTGCTCGGCCGGCCAAGCTCTCGGGGCTTCCTGATTAGATTCCTTTAGGAGGAGTAGGTGGTCAAGTGTGAAAGGATACAGTGCTGCCATTGATTGTGCACTAGAAGAAGAAAGTTACAGTGCACAGTCCTTAATAAATTGAGGTGCGGCCCTTCACTATCGATCCTTCTTCTTAGTCATAGGTTTTTTCTTTGCATCTTGCCTAGTCTATATACAGAGCTTTTCGATGTAAATCTACCTCATTGAGGTCTTTTAATGAATAAGATTTCTTTTTTGTAGTTTCTATCTATTTTATTTTCTTTTGCAATCGCTTTAGTCTGAACCATCTATGTGATCTGCGCATAATCAGAAGGTAGTGTGAGTTGTGAATCAGAGCGATACAGTGCTCAGGCCAATCCTATGCCCAAATAAATGAATATATTAGTGCAAAAATCATTAAATAATAAAATAAGTTCACATGGGAGCCACAAAGTTAGTAAGTGAATGACCTTGTACTCGTGCTGATCTCGTGGCCAAATAGATAAGTGCATACTACTTGAACGTGAGATTATTTTTTGAGCCCCCGACCGGCACAAGAATTTTGTGCAATTGGCACACCACTTGGATGCAGGGTCGTTCCACGCAAGAATTCTATGTGGGGCATGCACATTACTTGGACGTAGCACGTGCAAGAATTCTACGCTTTCTGTGTACTACTTGGACGTGAGATCATTTTTTGAGCCCCCCGACCGGTGTAAGAATTCTATACGGTTGGCACACTACTTGGACACAGGGTCGTTCTGTGCAAGAATTCTGTGCGGGGCATAAACATTACTTGGATGTGGCTCGTGCAAGAATTCTATGCTTTCCGCATACTACTTGGACGTGAGATCATTTTTTGAGCCCCCCGACTGGCACAAGAATTCTATGTTGTTGGCACACTACTTGGAAGCAGGGTCGTTCTGAGCAAGAACTCTGTGTGGGGCATGCACATTACTTGGACGCAGCAGGTGCAAGAATTCTACGCTTTCTGTGTACTACTTGGACGTGAGATCATTTTTCAAGCCCCCCGGCCGGTGCAACAATTCTGTGCGGTTGGCACACTACTTGGACACAGGATCATTCCATGCAAGAATTCTGTGCGGGGCATGCACATTATTTGGACGTGGCTTGCGCAAGAATTCTACACTTTTTACGTACTACTTGGATGCGAGATCATTTTTTGAGCCCTTGATCGGCATAAGAATTCTGTGCGATTGGCACACTACTTGGACGCAGGGTCGTTCTGCGCAAGAATTCTGTGTGGGGCATGCACATTACATGGACGTGATTCACACAAGAATTCTACGCTTTCTGCATACTACTTGGACACGAGATCATTTTTCGAGCCCCCCGACCGATGCAAGAATTCTGTGCAGTTGGCACTCTACTTGGACCAAGGTCGTTCCACGTAAGAATTCTGTGCAGGGCATGCACATTACTTGGATGCAGCTTGCGCAAGAATTCTATGCTTTCTGCGTACTACTTGGAATAAAGATCATTTTTCGAGCCCCCCGATCGGCATAAGAATTCTGTGCAGTTGGCATACTACTTGGATGCAAGATCATTTTGCGCAAGAATTCTGTGCAGGGCATGCACATTACTTGGACGTGGCTCGCACAAGAATTCTACGCTTTCGGCGTACTACTTAGATGCGAGATCATTTTTCAAGCCCCTCGACCCTTTGATGGTCGTTTTAGTTACCCGATTCTTCTACTTGTTCTGCACGCGTGGTCTTTCATTTTCCTTATGACAACGGGTAATTATAGCTTTCGAATTTTCGTGTGATTTTTTGTACCATTATTTATTGATCTTCGTATTTCCCCGGTTGTTGGATCGTGGGTAGCTAACAGCCCTTTTGATCTGACGGTGTGGTTGTTTCCTTTTTATGTCAGAAGAACGCCTCTTCGTCCCTTCTCATTTGAAAAACTTCTCTTCTTTCATTCCTGGCTTATTTGTTTAGTCTCTGGCTGTTTTTTGGTTTTCTCCCTCAGTTCTGGTTCTTTTTTCCCTGTCAAAGCTGCAAATACATTTCAACTGTACTTTCACGCTTAAGGAAACTACGGTAAGTTTCAGTCTATTTCTCCTATTTTTCTGTTCCTTTGGGTCTCTGCGGGTTCGACTTTATTAGTTTATTTCTTTGGGATTCTGTCTTGTTTGGTTTGTTGGTTTGTCGGTCATTCCTAGAGTTACCCATTTTTTTCCCGTCGGGCCTTGATCATGTAACCCGGGGCCATCCTTCTTTCTTTTACATTCTGCTAGTGCGGTTTTGGGTAGTTGTTGTGGTGGTTCAGGTTGCGCATGGCCTGTGATCCATAGGGGTTTTAGGCTTTTTAGTTTTGGTGCAGCTTGCTTGTAGCGGCCTAATCGGTTTTCTTCCCTTGTAGATGGAAGCAGGTCATGCGCAATGCCGTCATTCAGTAGGAGATGATGATGAGGAGATGGAAGCGACTCTAGAGGTGACGAGGATACGATTTATTGAAGGGGTGGCACCCAGCGGAGGGGGCAAGGTTCCATCATTCGTAGCCCGTCAAGGTCCTTCAAAAGGCTCGGGCATCACAGTAAGAGAATCTCGTGATCGTCACGTTTTTAATCTCCATGTATCTATGATGCATCAATGGGACGTTCAACTCGCAGTTAATTCTCATTAGGTGCCGAGAGCATATAGCGCCATGGTTCCTGTAGCGGACGATCATGCTACACATCCCCCTAAGGGTTTCATCGCCATGAGTTTACCGCACTTTACAGCCAGTTTTAAGTTCCCTGTTCCTCCTTTTATTATCGATTTTTTGAATAGAGTGAAGTTGTGTCTGTTCCAACTCACTCCTAATTCATATGCATCGCTGATCTCACTGGCTTTAATTTATTTGGGAAATTGCCTGCCGTCGCGATCCCCCGAGACTTTATGCTATCTCTACGACCTCAAATGTGCGAATGCATCAGATGGGTTGTACTATCATATGGCAAGGAGGACGCCGTATAAAGATATCCTTCCAAAGGGGACCAAGATAGGAAAATCTAATGTAGGACCTTATAAATTTCACTGGTTCTACCCATCCTGCCCTTCGTTATGATATCTCAAGAACTTTGATTTTGTTCTTTCTCCGGGTAAGTGGCTTGATAGTTGTCACATAAAGTGACGTATTGTCCAACCCGTCTATCTCTTGTTTTGCATTGCTGACATCTTTTTTCTTTTCTTTTTTTTTGGCAGTTGGGACCAGCAAGACTCCTACCTTGGGGGCAGGCGAGCTCGGGATTTTGGACAACCTTAAGTTGGCGAGCGGGTTTGAGAACGAATTCAATGAATCTCGACTTTGTTTGTACGGTCTTGCACCTCCTTTGAACATCAAAGTCACAAAGGAGATCGAGATTCGATGAGTGTCCAAGGTCCGACCTGCCAACTTTGACCAATACGATGATATTATGGACCTCATTTTGAAGATCGCCCAGTCGCGTGGCGCAAAGCGATGCCTCCTAGCTCCTATAGTGGATCCTCCTCCTCCTCCTATAGACAAAGCTTCTGTCCCTGACAGCACGGATTCAGAGAACACTATGTTGTCACTATCGGCTGTGGTCGCTCCTCACGAGACATTATCGTCACCTCATTCTGAGGCAATGGGTGCGGTTGAAACCCTCACTCCATCTGATCCCCCTCCCAAGAGGAGAAAGGCTAATAAAAGAAAGAGAAGAGCACCTTTTCTCAGCAGCGAGGGTGACTTTGTTCCTCTTCTTGCGGAGCCCGATTATTAGACTGAGCAGTATGCTCTGACCTTAGTTTAGAATAAGAGCATGATCTTAGGGCCAAAGCAGAAGGTTGGGGCATTGGAAGCTGAGGATTACACCATAGGGAGGCTCACGGGATATGCTGCTCGCCACGGCCTCATGGTAAGTTTCATTGCTTTCAATATTGGTGGCTATTTTGTGGTTAGTGACTTATGTCCTTCCTTTCTTCTTTTCTCTTTTTTGCAGGATGTTCTGACATTGTTGAAGATTGAGGAATTGGTGTGGGAACAAGAGGACAAGGAATCTTCTCTTGCAAATGACCTTGTGGCCTATCTCATCAAAAAGCAAGGGTTGCGCGAGAAGATCAAAGAGATGGAGGCCAAGCTTACAGACGAGACGTGGCATCGTGAAATCACTGAAGAGACATTCAGGCATATGTCAATAGATTTGAAGAAGGTAAAGATAGAGTTGGAGGATGTGAGCAAGCACCTTCAAATAGCCAATGAAACCGCTGAGGATGCGGTACAACGAGCCGACGTCAAGCATTGTCGGGCTGAAATCGGGAAAAAGGAACTGGATGAGGTGAGGAAGGAGCTTCGTCTCATGAAAGCTAAGATGTCTTCGCGAGTGACCATTGCCGCTAGAGAGTCAAGGCAGCAAACTTGCAAAGACTTCTTTTTTACCCTATGGGAGGAGCACCCGAAGATGGTGATGTACAAAAACTTATTGTACGTTTTGAATAACCACAAGTGCACGCGTAGATGTAGTAAAGACCCAGCAAATACGGGTCGATCCCACAAAGAAGTTTTGTTCTTTTTTAAATACTGGAACCCTTACACTTTAACTATCCAGTTTGATTAAAGAATGGGGGGAGTAGTAGAGAAAAAAGAGGATAATGAAATAAAGAAAAGTAAAGATGTAAATTAAAGAAAGTTTCAAATATAAAAGGCCTAGGATTAGGACTTACCTC
>JANHAO010030350.1:0-10169 GCA_026873985.1 Saraca asoca | reverse complement strand
GCACCAAATACATGAAAATTACAAGTGATATAAATCAAGATACACGTGTATACCAATCTCCAACGAGATAAGGGCAAGATCCAAATTCATTCCACTTTCTTAGATTAATTCTATCTTGTCTGAATTGGGACCAACACGAATATTTGGTCACATGAGAGCTGTGAACCATGGTAATCTTGTTGCCTTAGGCAAATAGTCACGTCAATTCTTGTGCTTTAGCGAGCACACAGCTATGTCAATTAAGTGAGTTTATTTTGAGTGTCTCCACGTTTAAGTGAGCCTACAGCTCAACTAGTTAAGTGAATTTATTTTGAGCGTCTTTATGCCTCAGCGAGCATGCTGCTACGCTGGTTAAGTGAGTTTATTTTGAGTGTTTCCATGCCTCAGCGAATACATAGCTACGCTAGTTAAGTAAGTTTATTTTGAGCATCTCCACGTCTCAGTGAACCCGCAACTCAACTAGTTAAGTGAGTTTATTTTAAGCATCTCCACGTCTCAATGAGCACGTAACTACGCTGGTTAAGTGAGTTTATTTTGAGCGACTCCATGCCTCAGCGAGCACGCAGCTACGCTGGTTAAGTGAGTTTATTTTGAGCGTCTCCACGCCTTAGTGAGCCCACAGTTATGCTAGTTAAGTGAGTTTATTTTGAGCATCTTCACACCTCAGTAAGCACACAGTTATGCTGGTTACTTCATCAATTCATCTTCAAAATGAGCTCTGGGGGGCTTTAACCATACCAAAGGTAGCGATTGGCATAAAGTCACTCAGGAGATTCAAAAAAGTCGATCACATACAAGCTATGAGAATTGCGAATATCAATGGCAAGAAACAAACCAGAGAGAAATGAAGACAACAACACTAAGCCAATCGGCAACAGCCTTTAACAGAGACAAAGGAAAGTATTTACATTAACTCTTGAATTTAAGATACAATTGTTAATGGATAACTCTAACCGAGCCCCCCAGCTCTTGGCTGGTATCTCATTAGGAATGCCGAGATTGCTGCCCCATATGCCGCACAATGTATTCTCCTAGTGGGCCTTTTCTGATTAGGTCTTCAATCACGTCTCTAAGAGCCCAACAATTCGAGGTCCCATGGCCGGCTTCATTATGATAAGCGTAAAACTCTTCATGATTCCTCCGCCTATAAGGGACCCTGGAAGGCGCAGGCATCCCAAAGTCCTCTGTATCCCTTTCTACCACATAAATCCTATCCTGAAAGTCAGATAGGATGTTGTATTGCTTGTGGCGATCTGAATCCTGGGGCAGCTTACCCCTGGGCCTTCTGGACTTCTTCGCGGTTCGCTTAGAGTAATCACCCTAGAACACACTACCCCTCTTTTTGCTACAAGAGGAGCCGTCTTTCTCGTCCTTCTTATCAAATTTTCCTGAGCCAAAAGTCTCTTCCCACTTGATCTGCTTTGCCGCTCGCTCATAAAACTCAATCAGATCCTTCACCGGGGACTTGTACAGGCTCTTGTACAGCTTTCCATTTTTATGGAGTCCTGCAAAGATCGTTACCAGCAAGGTTTTTTCAGATAATGTCTCCACTGAATTGGCTTCTAGCCTAAACCTACAATGTAGTCCTTCAGTGACTCATGCTTGCACTGAAAGATCATGGTGAGGTGGCAGGAGGGGACAAGCTGTCTCTTTAGCACTCAGTACTGGATGATGAACTTTTGTTGACAATCTTCCCAACTATGAATTAAGTGAGCTAGGAGGCTTCTGAACTAAGCTCGAAGAACACCTCCTAGCGTAGCTGGGAAACTCGACATTTGATAAGGTGGTTGAACGTTTGCAAGTCCATCTAAACATTGAATGCATCCAGATGATCGTACAGGTCAGAGTCCCCATTGTATTACAAAATCATGAGAACCTTGAGCTTGAGGGGGAGGGTTTGAGCCTCGATTTCCTCGGAGAGTGGCGGCCTTTCTTCATAGCAAGCTCAATCATTCGAAGCTTGAAGGCGCTCTTCCAACTGTATCATTTTCTAGAATAACTCTTCAATTAATGGGTCTTGCACCCCAGACTGTTGGCTGGAAGATTGCTGGATCCTTTGGTCTTCACAGTCGCGAAAGTTGTGACCTGGAGCTTGCTCTTATAAGCAGCGAGCTAGAGAATTTTCCTGGTTGGTGTCACTCGAATGTCCAATCCATTACTATTGGTGAACATTCACAGGTGCAATAACTTCAACTTGCTTCTGCACACCTTGAACTAGCGTCGTGATTGCTCTAGTCAGTTTTCCCATCATATTTTCCAGTCTTTCTTAGTGTTGGAGCCAGGTCTGCACTCCATCAGCACCATTAGCAGCAGCTATGATGGGAGCAGTAGAGGAGTCTATCATTGACACATAACCTTCTAGAGGATTAGACAACACGTTTGAAGCTCTGGTGGCTCTTCCCTTAGCCATTATAGCAAAAGAAACAAACCAGAGAATAGATGAGTCCCATCAGGCGTGCCAAAATATTGATGGTGAAATTTGGTTCTAGGCCAAACTCCAGCCCACAGAGGATTCTTTTAGGATCTCAAACTATAATCTGGTTATAAGGCAATAAAAGAATGAAAAAGGCAAGAAGAAAGGGAACAACAGTAGAAAACACAAAGCTTTTTAACATGGTTCAGCCAAATTCGGATAGAATTAAACCCTACATCCATGGTAACGTATTGGTCTGAAAGTCTTTTTATCGAGTTTGGGTATCATGGTCTCCATCCTCTCAATGTTCATCTCTTTCCTTTTATTTATAGAGGAGAGGAGGTTATAATTTTAATTTTACATGCAGTAAATCTATTACATTAGACATTTAATGTACAAGATAGAATGAATTAACTAGAATTCTACAAATCAGCTTCTACAAATTACTTTCTACAAATAAGCCCCATATGTCTATTGGGCAGCATGTACGCTGGTCTCCTACTTAACAAGCTCCCAGGCTGCTACTTGCGCCTCACAGGCCATATCCTTCAGTCTGGGGGAGATACTATCCTTGAGGTGGCAAGGTCAAGCTCGTTCTTACTGGGGTGAGCTTGGGTAAAGGAGGTCACTAGTGACGCAAGCTGGAACTTAGTGCTCTAAGCATCCTGCGAGCTGAATTCTTGTTGCACTTGGGCCACTTGCCAACCTATTAAGGACATTCCAAATTCCACATATAACAATGGTCATTCAGTAAAAACACAAATTTTCTAACAAATTTAGTCAATTTTGTGGTAATTTGTTCAAATTGATTAGTGGTTTTAGTTTATATCATATTTAAGATGAAACCCCTCCCCCCAAAATAATTTTATAAAACACCCACTGGAATTATTGATTTAAAGAAAAAAATTTAGAATTGAAAATAAGGTTAATTTTTTTGTTAGTCTGTTGTAAAATCAAAGCACAATTTTTAATTTTCTCTTCAAATTGATACATAGGTTTGCCTTAGAATAATTTTGATAACAAAATCCATATAAAATTTGAGTAAAAATTGCCCGAATCGATACAAGGTCAAGAACCAAGTCTACTAACCCGATTGCATATGTTTTAGACAAAGAAAAAGCTGCAATAAGCTGTTGGCTTAGTGACCTACAAGCCTATACACAACACTGACGCTTGGGGCCATATGCCACCTTGCAAGCTCATTTTTTTTTGGCTATTTTTCTAGATTTTTTGAAAATAAAAAAATTAATTAATTCTTATCCATTTTATTTAAGTATTAATTTGAAATTATTTGAGCCTAAAATTTTTTGTATGTGATTCATAGATCGGGAGCTACAATATATTTTTTTCTAGAATTTTTTGATATTATAGGGTAAATAAATTAATTTTAGCATGTTTATGTGCTTAAGGTATAATTTTGTTAGAATTAAGTTAACTTACATTATGGCATGAAATTTTATATAATTTTGAGCCCTTCTATTGTGGGTTCAGTTGCATAAAATTTTGTTAAATAATAATTAGAATTGTTTAGTTTGATTAAAGGAAAGTACTACGTTGATAATATTTAAGATACTCTATCTATATGATACTATTAATATAGTATGCTAGTGATAATATGAGTATAAGATTAAATATTATATTCTTATAATATTAAATACCCTATCAGAGTTATGTTTTAGGAGTGTAATATTTCATTTTTGTATTATATCATAAGGCTTCAAATGCTTTATCAGTGTTAAGTCTTACAATATAGTACTATATGTAATTGAATAATTAATGTTTGTGAGGAAAACAAAAGCATGAATAAAGTGCCAAATACACTAATGTGTTGATAAATTTTTCTTAGCTTCCATGTCTATGTAATTAACTTTTATGAAAACACTGAATGGGGCAAACTATGAGAATTAGGCCGAATCTTTAAAGCTTTATCTGGCAATCACCCATATGGATCTGGCACTTAAGAAGGAGAAGCCTATTATTGATGCAAATTCAAATGCTAAACACAAAGCTAAAAATGAAAAGTAGACACACTCAAATAAAGTGTTATTGATGTTTATGAAGTTTACAATAGACAAAACTATTAGGCAGAGTATTTTTGAATCCTAAAATACTAAATCCTTTCTTTAGTCTATTGTTAAGAAATATGTGAAGCTTGGTAAGCTTGAAAAAGGTCACTATTTCTCACTACTTAAGAATATTCTATATGATGGTATTAGTGGACTGCGAGAGCATATCTTAAAGCTGGTTCTCTACTATAACAAATTGAAAAAATCAAAGTTGACTTAGGTGATGGCTACCTGATTTGGTGTGCACTTGAATCATTACCTATTCAATTTGACATTCTAGAGATGTCCTACAATATCTAAAAGGGTGAATGGATAATCAATGAATTAACTTCCATTGTTAGTAAGGCAAAAGAGGACATGAAAAAAGGCAAGGTTCAAAATGTCAACTTTGTTTCCTATGGTCAACTTCAGAACAAGGAATGAAAGCTTATCAAGGGACAATAAAAGGAAATTGACCTATTAAAAGAAGAAGGATGAAATAAATGAATAATGCCACAAGCCTAAGAAAGCTCAATTCAAGGGATATTGTAGATTCTATAAGAAATTTGGGCATAAGAAGATAAACTGCTTCAAATGTAAGAAATAGGCTAAGAAAAAGAAGAAAGGTACACCTCTAACTCTAGTATGTTTTGAACTAAACATTATTGGTGTGTCATTAAACACTTGATGGTTAGATTTAGCGCTACTATTCATGTGACAAATTCTTTACAAGGCTTGAGAAATCAGATGAAGCCAAGTGATACAGAGCTAATTGTTCGACTTAGAAATATCGATATAATACAAGCAGAGCACATAAGAGTTATTTCATCATGTTTATCTACTAGTCATGTATTGGACCTTAAACATACTGTTCATGAATCTTCGATGAGGAGAAACTTGATTTCTACAGTTGCCTTGGATCATAATAGTTATTTATGTCATTGTGGTATGGAAAATTTGATTTACTTTATAATTCATACATAGTTAATTCTAGTGCATCGTATGTATAAAATCAATTTAGACCCTAGTTTTGTTGACTCAATTAATACAGTGATTCGAACGGAAAAAAAAAAAGCAAGATTAATTAGAGATCCTCAATGCTATAGCACAGACATCTAGGACACATTTCCAAAGAGATGATACAAACACTCATACAAGAAGGGGTTCTTCAAGATATAGATTTCTCAAACTTTGACACATGTGTAAAATGTATAAAGGGAAAACTCCCTATTAAAGCTAGAAAAAGAAAGATAGGCAAAAAATATGATACCCTAGAGCTAATCCATATAGACATCAATAGATCCATTATGACTATAGCTATAAGTGGTTATAAATACTCCATCACCTTCATTAATGATTATTCTAGATTTGGATGAGTGGAACTACTTAGTGAAAAATCTAAATCATTGAATGCCTTCAAATCATTTAAGATTGTAACTAAACTCAAACTAAGAAAGAAAATTAAATGTGTTAACTCTGATAGAAGTGGAAAGTATTATGATACATATAATGAGACTGAAAGAAACCCTAATTCTTTTTCCAAGTACTTACAAGAGTGTGAGATTGAGGCCAGTTATACCATGCCTAAGACACTGGAACAGAACGATCTTGCAAAAATAAGAAACATACACTCATAGATATGGTGAGATGTGTGTTAGCTCATTCTTCATTGTTAGAGTTCTTGTGAGGTGATGCCTTGAAGACTGTTACATATATTCTGAATCAAGTTTTGAGCAAGTCAGTGCCTAAGACCCCATATGAATTGATTTATGGGAGAAAGTCTAGTATGAGGCATCTTCATGTTTGGGGTTGTAAAGTTGAGGTAAAATAGTATGTCCCCTATTCAAATACCATTTTTAGATAATTTATTGATTATTGCAATAGCTTAAGAGGCAGCTGGTTCTATTGCCCAACTTATTCCATTAGAGTTGTTAAATCAGTCAAAGCCATTTATTCTAAAGATGAGTTGGATAGTGAGAGTCAAGTATTACGCATTATGACCTTTAGAGAAGAAAATGTTGTGATTCTATTAGTACCATAGCTCACAAAGTCATCTTCTATTATCCCACAAATTAATCTAATACAACCAATGGCAGAAGATATAGAGCCAGTGGAAATAGTTGAAGGAATTCCCTTCAAGAAACCTTATAAAGTTCATGGACCAGCATATTTTAATGATTATCTGGTTTATCTGCAAGAGCATAAGTTTGATGTTAATGAAGATACTAATGCCATTATATTTTCACAAGCTATATTTGATCCTAATTTTTTAGAATGGATCAGTGCAATGAGGGATAAATTAGCTTTAATAAACAAAAGTCGAGTATAAAATGTAGTTGAATTGCCTACTGGATGTAAGTCGGTTGAATGCAAATAAGTTTTCAATACCAAGCGGGATACTCAAAGTGAGATTGAGAAGTACAAGGCTAAACTCATAGCAAAAGGCTATACACAAAAGGAAGGCATAGAATATAAAGAAACCTTCTCACCAGTCTCAACTAAGGACTCATTATAAGTTATTATAGTGATGATAGCTCATTTTGACTTAGAGCTACATCATATGGGTGTCAAAATGGAATTCTTAAATAGTGACCTAATAGAGATTATATACATAAAACAACCAAGTGGTTTCCAAGAGAAGGGCAGGGAAGACTTAGTGTATAAACTAAAGAGATCCATATATGGTTTAAAACAAGTGTCTAGATAGTGATATCTCAGGTTAATGAGATAGTAACTTCTCTACAATTCAAGGAGAATGATGCAAACTAGTACATATATATAATGATGAAGGCAGATAGTTTTGTGATCCTAGTACTATATGTTTACAACATTCTTCTTATAGGTAATAATGTGAACTTGTTGACTGTGACAAAGCAAATGCTATCAAGGCATTTAAGATAAAAGATCTTGGGAATGCCTATTTTGTATTACATATAGAGATTCATTGTGATAGATTCTGCGGGCAGTCGTACATTGAGAAAGTACTAAAGAGGTTTAACACAACGTGCTCTCAAGTTTTTGCATCTATTCAAAAAGGTGAAATCTTTCAAAAACTCAATGTACTTAAAGTGATGAAGAAAAAGAAAAGATGAAGAATGTCCCACATGCATCTGTTGTAGGCAGCCTGATGTATGCTTAAGTGCACACATGTCGTGATATAGCTTATGTTATTGGAATGTTAGGGGGATTCCTAAGTGACCTTGGTCAAAGACATTAAATTGCTACTAAAAAAGTAATGAAGTACTTACAGAGTACAAAAGATTATATGTTGACCTACAAGAGATCGAGAGACCTCATGGTTACATACTGCTCAAAATCTAATTTTGTTAGTTGTCTATATGATCATAAATCAACAAATGAATACATCTTTATGATGGAAGAAAGAGTTGTGTCATGGAAAAATGACAAGCGATTACTTATAGCAACCTCACTATAGAAGCAAAGCATGATACGTGTTATGAAGCTACTCATGAAGTTGTATGGTTAAAGAATTTCATTGCTAGTTTTAATATTGTTGAAAGCATTTCAAGACCTTTGACCATTAACAATATTGTCGTTGTCAACTTCTCTCTAAATAATAGAAGTTCTGCCTGTGCAAAATATTTTGATATTAAGCACCAATTTGTGAGAAAAAATATACATAAGCATATTACTTATATTAAGTATGTTTCCATAGATTGTATGCTTGCAAATCCACTAACCAAAGGCTTAGTATTTGGAACATATCATGATCATGTAATTAATATGAGTTTAACCAAGTCTTTTGATATTATGGGTTAATGGAAGTATTGTATTTGATGTAATTATATTAAACTGTTATTTATCTCAAGATATGTATCAATGAAATATCCATATATTGTTATTTGTGCATTTTCTTTTTTTTTTTTTTGTTATGACATGTTATTAGAGATACTTATACCCCTGCCTCACTATTATATTGAGAATATTCATTCTCAATTGGCATCTTAGGCAGATGCTAGTAATCACATTTATCGTTATGTAAATCTTATTATATGCTTCTTATGTTACATTTTGGTCAAGGCCATAAAGGTGTACAATGTGTATGACATTAATATCCTTATTGGATATAGTATCTATATTATTGGATGCTTATAATCTCAATTTAAACCTATAAGGGAAATAGTACCATATTTATCTTGACATTTACATAAAATGGCCATAATTTCTAAATTATCTAGTCCCCTTCAGAGAAATTATGTTTAATCTTAATTGAACCAGTATCAATCAAGATTAATTCATAAAAATCTCTTGTTTTGTTAAAAGCTTTGGGGATGAAATGAAATCCTTTTAGAAAAATCTTTTGAAAAACCTTTTTAGGATCTTTATCCCAGTATTCCATTTCCATTTGGATAACATTTTGTGGAATAGGTTTTTCCACATATTTGGTAATGATTTTGGAAGGTTAAGGATCAGTTGAGACAATTTGTTTAGAAGAAGTGCTAGCCACTATCTTCTGGGATTTCATTTTCTCAATTTGTTTAAGGATTTTAGTGTGGTCAAGAATTAGGTTCTTGGCCTGATCCTCTTCTTCGACAATATCTATCCAAGACTTTTTACTAAGGGTTAAAGGCTTTTGGAGTTGAAAGGCTATGGCCTGAAGGGTTTCTATTGGAAGGTCATAGTCTTCTGGAGTTTGGGTTTTTGAGACAATTTGTTTTTCCTTGAATTGGAAGGATTTGGATTTGGATTTAGGATTTGACTGCAGATCCTTATTTAGGTTTTCTTTGTCTCGATCCTTCTTGGGAGGCATTATTTTCCTTGCAAAAATTCACGAGTTAGGAAATCTGGCAAAGAATTTGAAGAGCCTTTAATATATTCAATTTTGAAATCAAAAGCAGACAAGATTGCTTGCCAACGAGTAAAAATTTGTTTTGATGCTAAATTTTTAACATCTTTTTGTAAAACATCTTTTGTAAATCTACAATCAACCTTGACTATGAATTTTTGGTTGAGAAGATTACTTCGAAATTTTTTAATCTACAAAACTATTGCTAAAATTTCTTTTTTGACAGTTGAATAATTTTGTTGTGCAGAATTTCAATGTTTTGAAGTAAAAGCAACAATATTTTTCTCTTCAAATTTCTTTTGCTTAAGTATGCCTCCATATCCTAAATCTGAAGCATCTGTTTCAACAATTTTTAATGCAGATGGATCAGATATTTGTAAACATGAAAGACTTTTGACATTAAGTTTAATTTTTCTAACAACATTTGTATGACCATCTATCCAAGGAGATTGATTCTTTTTGAGATGTTCATGTAGAGGTTGTATAATGTTTGAAAGATTTGGAAGAAAATCTGAGACATAATTTAAACATCCTAGAAATCTCTGAAGTTAGGTTTTATCAAGAATTTGGTCTGGAATCAAAAAATTGGATTGCTCCCTCAATTGGTGTAATGTTCCTTGCAAAATATAATAACCAAGAAACCTAATTTTTGTTTGAAATAGAGAAATTTTTTTTTGAGAAACTATCAATCCATTTTTCCATGTTATTTCCAAGAAAACATTTAGATGCTTGAAATGTTGGTCGACATTCTGGGAGAAAATTAGAACATCATTAATATAAACAATTATAAAATTTGTAAAAGGATTATAAATATCATTCATAATCCTTTGGAATTCTGAGGGTGCATTTTTTAGGCCAAAAGGCATTACATTCCATTCGTATTGCCTGAACGGAACTATAAATG
>JANHAO010030349.1:0-10171 GCA_026873985.1 Saraca asoca | reverse complement strand
GTACACTGCATCTCCAACGAGACAGGGGCAAGATCCAAAGTTATTTCCGCTATATAAATTGTCTATCACGTTTTATATTACCTGTTTCGGACCTGACAAATTTGTATAAATTGAAATTCAACTAGCTGATATTTTTACAAATCTTTGGATGAAAAATGGTTTGTATTCATTTGAAGAGAATTATGGATGTTAGACCCCCTGGAAAATGATCTCAAATGACCAACTTGCTATATTTTTTGAGTATTTGATTATGCTTATTCGATTTGTATCTTGCAAATTCTAACTTAGGCATTGGAGTTAAGTTTGTTTTGTAGGTACATAATATGAAATTTGAGGTCAAAATTGTGTTAAGTTGATTAATGTTGATAATCATATCATATGTTAAGTGTTTTGGAACAAAATTGAATGAAAATTGATTTCAGGACTCTCTGAATCAAATCTTGAATCAATTCAAATTTTTCCAAGTTTTCTATAAGTTTTTGAATCAATTCACAACACAAAATTTTACACTATGAAATGATTCAAAAAAATTTTCAATCTTTTAGGAAGAACTTAAACCTTTGAAAATTTTTATCACACTAAACAAATAAATTTTAGAATTGATTCAGTCATGTCTACATTAATTCATAAATCGATTTGATCCTGATTAAATTAATTCATCAAGAATTTTAGACCTTTGGCAATTGCTCCAAAATTTCTAAAAATCTTCTTCAAACTCCTTGAATTGATTCATGACCTGAAATATGCAAAAATAATATGATTCAAGCAATAAGTCTAAAATTAAGTAGAATCATTACTTCAGGGGGAGATTAGTATTATAATGAAGCTAAGAACGATCCTTTAATCCCTTTACCCCTATTATATAATTTGAATGTTAAACCTTGTTATTTCATTTTAATGAGGCATTATTGCTTTTTGATGTACCAAAAGGGGGAGAATGATGGGATTTTAGATAGGGAAAATACACACTTAAGGGGGAGTAAAGTAAAAACCCTCATTTAAAATTTTCATTGTATGAATATTTTGATGTTTATCTAAAATTGTTTGTCACCCTCAAAAAGGGGGAGATTGTTAGCCTTGCTATCATATCTCCTTCAATTTTGATGTTGAAAAATAATTTTAATTGATGTCACAATCTAATTATGTGCTTTGAGTATTTGTTCATTTTGCAGATGCAAGTTGATCAAGTGACATTCAAGATATCAAGAGATCCAACACTAGTCTTTGTTTTTATTGATTTTTCTAGGATCTTTTGTAAGTGTGTTCTAATCAATTTTGATCCAAATAAATTTCTAAAAATAACTAAACTGAGGTAGAAATAAATCAAATGAAATGAGCTTAAAACAAATATTTGCTAACTATGTTTTCAATGCATTCTCAAGAGTTGACTTTTTATAAACATTATTTTTTATTGTGTGAATCAATTCACAAATCAATTCAAACAAGAAATCTTGTGGAATGTACTTGAATTGATTCGCAAATCACTTCACAAAGAAAAGTTTTTGAAAAATGCTTTACCAAAAGATAAGAAAATATTCTGAATTGATTAGGTATTCATAATCTTTTTACACCAAAGGCTAAATCGATTCATGCATCGGTTTGGTGATGAAGTTCTTAATGATCTTTATAGGAAAATTGATTCACAAATCAATTCATTAGCTGGCAACCACTCTGAATCAATTCATAAATCAATTTAAGCTCAAAAATTTAGTTATTTTTCAAGAGTTAGTTATAGTAGCTATAAATAGCCTTCACTTCAGTTCAACACAACATAGTTTTTAGTTTCTCACATTTTTCAAGCACAAAAATAGAGAGAATTTTTGAGCTTCATCTAATCTAAATTCTACCTCTCCAAATCATATTTGACTTACAATCTTGGATCAAATATGTGAAGAACACAATTGGTTAATTGTGGTTTTCATCTCAATTGTTGGTATTGTATTCCTGGCTCTTATTTCTTAGTTTATTTTCACAATTTCTAGGTTGATAGCAATTGGAGATATAAGGAAGAGGTTGATCTTCCCTTGCATCTTCTTTAATTGTAAGGTTGATTATAATTAGTTGAAAGTGTAGTGTCAATTGTATCTATAGGTTAGCAAGAGCCCAGTCAAAGTCTTGTGTAAGAATTGGTGCTTAGGAGCCCAATCAATTCCTACCTTTTTGAGTAATAAAAGTGATTATCTAGTTGACGATTAATTCAATGGAGGTAGACTTAAACTGCAGTTTAAGTTGAACCACTTTAAAATTCTGGTGTTCTTGTTTATTTTTTACTGCATTTTACATTTTGCTATTCTACTCCATTTTTGATTTATTGCATTATTGAATTTATTGAAATTCTATTAATTACTGAACTATTTAACTTGATTAATTAGTAATTAAATTCCTAATTACATTAGTGACTCTAATATTATCTTGATCATCCAATAGAGTCTTTTGGAAAAACCTTACGAAACAAGAATCCAATCTTAAAGTAAAAAGAGTATTTTACAAATGTAAAAAAGGGCAAGATCTATATTTTTGTGACCTTGAGTTGTCATTAAACTATAATAGGATGAACTGACAAGGCAACAAGCCCAACAAAAATACTAGACAAATCAACCAAAATAAAAAGCCTAAGCTATTACAAAATGTCCAAACACAGAGCCATTCCTATGCAGAATAAAAACATTGGTTTCACTTTAGCCTTAATGTTGACCTTCAAAATTATGTAGTTTCACTAAGTTGAAAGTGTAAAAACATTAAGCTAGACCTTAAGGACCCATGAGCTTTAGTTTGACCTCATTTGACCAATTGAAGCTTTAGTTATGACCTAATCATTGTGGCAAGGTCAATCTAGATGAAAAACACTTGGCAACTTCATGGTAAATTTCAAGACTCCTATGGTAGAATTAGGCTCTAGCCTTAACATAAAAATTGTAGAGCTTTCTCTTATCTTTCCAACCATATAAAGGTCAACCTAATCTAACATCTAGAGCTAAAGTTATAGCCCAAAACCTAAAATAGTGTCAAAAACCCAACATTAAGCAATTAATTCATTTAAGCTCCAAATAATGACCAAATTACAAAACAAGGTCAATTCACTAAATTAAACTTGATTAACATCCTATGAGGCAGAGTATGAGAGGAAATAAATGGGGAAATATTTTTCTCATCAAAGAGCCCTTGATGCCCCCTTTAGTGATCCATTGAGTTTTCATCAAATATTTTATGGTGCTTACAATATCTATTAGGACTTTTTCCACCTCAAATAGCTATGTTGGATCTGATCATCAAGGGATCATTAGTGTTATTTTGAGACCTTTATTGTCTTTGTCAAAAAATTAGATAGGCTTCCCAAGTTTTTGTTTCTTTGCTATCAAAATGTCTTAAATAATATTACAGACTTCTTTCATGTACTCTTTGTGCTCCACATTGGTTTTTTTCTTTCCACTAGAGATCACATGGATTATTCCCATAAGGGGTTGCTTATCATCCTCCAGCATTTCTTTGTTTTTTGATAGGTCATTGTCGGATTACCATATGTTGCCAATCTATGCTAGATATTTGCATTATTTGTAGCTTTGACCTTGTTCTAGACATTACTTCTTTGATCTTTAGTCACAAACCTCTCCAGTGTCCCCTTTCAAATGAGGTCTTCTATCATATTTCATTATTTGATGTACTCTTCGGTGTCATGGTTGTAATCTTGATGATATTTGTTAAACTTTATTGGATCTATATCATGAAATGAGTAAATGTAATTGTAGATATGTTGTAGGATAGGAAGGTAATTTGGTATTGGGCCAAATAGTGTTTATTTTGTGAAGGCTCAACCAATTTAGAAGGGCCTTAGTAGTAGAAAAACAAAAAATTTTGACTTGGCTATTAACCAAGTTTATGTCTTGAATAAAGACCTTGACTTTTCCAAATTTGATCTAAATATGAATGCATCTATCATTGTGGTTGAGCTCAACATAGCTTATGCACCTAGACCTCAAGCACCTAATAATGAAGTCATTAGTGACACCAATAAACAAAGCCATACAAGTGTAAGGAAAAACTGGATCTACATTGAATGTAAAACATAGCATAATTTATAATTGTTCTTGACCTAAGATCATGTAATTTCATAAAATTCATAAAAACATAATCATCTAAGTAAAATTATATTAAAATACTTACTTTGCAAGATTATGCAATAGAATTTAGTCTCCACTCAGCTATTGATTCAGTCTCCAAAGAATTAGCTCACCTAATTTCATTTCCTCTTAGTAGGTGTGCAACAACAAATCATCCAATCATAATCCACACAAGCTAATTTGATCTAAACATCAACTTGATTTTCTCCAAGATTGGGTGCTTTCACTTTAGAGGTGCTAGCTCTCCAATGTATCACCAATACCCTTGGCTATGGTTCTTGATTGTATGCAAAGATTACAAGAGAAAAGAGAGTGATAGTTTTCGTGATTAGCTCATAACATGAACATACAAAACTTTTGTGGCTAGAGTGGATGCATGTCTCTTTAAGCACACAACTAGGATCTCCCATTTGTATTGTGTGTTTGCTTAATACCCAATTAATCCTATTTTAATAAATAGAATTAAAACCAAAATAGGAAATTATTCCTTGGCTTGGTATCTACTCCATCATTAACATATTCAATTAACATTTAATATTATTGGAAACTTATTACAATTTAATAATTCTAAAATTATTTAAATAATTGATAATTAATACTTCTAATCTCATTGGAACATTAATTAAGCAATTCAAATTTCTAAGATGTTCACCAATTTAATAATTAAATTCTAAACATTTTGCAATAAAATTTCTTCTTTAATTTAAGATCAAATTAATTCTTAAGTTTGTGACCCATTAGGTTTCCATACATATTGGTAATGAATTTATTTATAAAGTTCTATAAGTAATTGACTTAAAACTCCTTTAATTTAAAATCAATTTCTCTAAATTGATCAAATAAAATCATAGATCATGGTTAGCTTCTAACAAAGTATCATGACAATCTAAATGCAAGGAATAGATTTAAAAATCAAGCCTTTGATGAAGCGATATTGTTGAGTAATTCAATCCTTTCATAACTTGATATCAAAGTGGACTTTAGATATGGACCAAGTGTCAACCTTAAATGAGGCATTTGATATAGGTGCAGATTTGAACAAATGTTCTATCTCACAACTGATTATATATAAAACACCTTTTATATATAAATCAATGCACAGGTCTATAATTTATCATAGCACATATATCAAACAGCTGTTGAATATCCTTCCTTGTTACCAAGGAGGATGAATCCTATGTTAATCAATCATTACTTTCATGTATTTCAAGACATACCTAATTGTTATTCAAAATTACTCTTTAAGAGTGCAAGTCATAAATAACATCAAAGTGTGAAATTCTATACATAAGATATTATGTTGATCTCTAGCAAAGAATTAGTTACACTACCATCACAAGGGAAGCCATGGACAAACAGGTAACATTCTATATGGTTTCTCAAAGTGGATCAACTCAATATATGTTCCATAACACATACCCATATGTTTGCCTAGATATCATTTATCTCCAATTTATGAGATCATTGCATTCTTTTAAAAGAATAGGAGACAACATATGCTAATTTACTCTAAATTATTGATACCTTATTTTCTCAATAATTCTACAACTAGGAATTTTAGGAATATATTATTATATGCATAAATCATTTCATAATTACAATTTCAATTGTAATTTATTTTATCTACAATCATATTCCATGGACTTTATCCAATTATTTATAAATGTAACAAGTATTTCAACTAACTTATAAAGATGTCATATATATAATATGCAAAGATACAATGTTTATGCCATTACAACTGATTGTCTCTAGGCTACCTAAATTAACAATCTCCTACTTGACCTAGAGTCGAGCACAATGGTATCTAATATCGATTCTATCTAAATGACATTCAAACTTCTGCTGGGATATATGCTTAGTAAGAGGATTAACTGTATTGTCATTTATGGGTATTCATTCTATACTTATTTCATTATGATGTATGATCTTCGTGGTTAGATGGTATGAGACTTCAGTTCCTTAGCTTGTGTTATGGCTTCATTATTATTGCAATAAATATCTATCAAGTTAACAATGTCAAGAACAACCCCTAGAATTATGATGAACCTTTTTATCCAAACAATTTCCTTTTGTTGTTTTAGAAGTAGCAATGTACTAGACATTAGTTATAGAATCTACTGTGCTATCTTGTTTAAAACTTTTCCACCATACTGCACCTCCATTAAGGGTGAATACAAATTATTTGTAATCTTTGTACTCTAACTTAAAACTATCATTGGTGTAACCTTTGACTTCGAAGTCTAAATCTCTTCCATATATTAAGAATAAATCCTTAGTTATGATGACCCAATTTCCACCAATCATGACTGGCGTGAAGAACTTCTATCAGATGCCTCCACAAACCTCACACACATATTTACTTATAACCACTACATATATTTAGTTCATGGGAAAACTAAATATATAAAAGGATAATTAAATATTTAAGTGCACACCTTTTAATTCATGTTAGGCTAGGTCACCCTAGCTACACATTTTCCTTGATTTTAATGTTGAAAAACAATTTTAGTTTATAAACAATGTTTATATTAATATCTAACTATATGCTTTAGTGTTTGTTATTTGTTTTATAGATTTAAAGATTCAAAGTTTGTGATTCAAGAGATCCAACTTTAGATCAAGGATTTTATTTTATTTTGGTAGGATCTTTTGTAAATGAATTCTAAACAATTTGATTCAAATATTTTCTAAATGATATAGTGAGGAAGAATAAATCACTTGAAGAGAGGAAAAATCAAATATGTTAGCCTAGATTACTCTAGCTACATATTTTCCTTAGTTTTAATGTTGAAAAATAATTTTATCTAACAATATGTTTTAGTGTGTTGACAATAAAATCTAGTTTTGCCAAGTTTCTATCAACTGAGATTAGTTCTTGATCCCCAAACTGCTTTTAGTTAATGCAACGAGAGATGAGGAAGATAAGGAAGATGGTGAAGAGGAAGAACAATAATGGCATGACCAGACAATATTGGTCCTTATGTCCATGGTAACTTTTATTTATCTAAAGGATCTTTTATAAAGTTTCAACATAGCTGTTTTTAGTTTTTTTTACAAGGATCCTCCTCCTATTTATAGAGGCTGGGAGGTTACAAATGTAATTTCACATGCTGTAAATAAGTTATATTAAATATTAAATGTACAAGACAATATAAACTCCTACAAATCGACTTTTGTAGGTTGCTTTTTGTGAGGTGGGTCCCTTGTCAGTGGATTAATGTAAGCCTGTCAGGTGTTCTGCCTATTGAACCTTTCGGCTAGGCAATGTGCCTCCCTTTGCAAGCTGAGACCCTTGGCTCAGAGTTGTTGTTAGTCTTCATTGAGTGGGACTAGGTTTGCTTATAGTGAAACAAGCTCATGAAAGATCTATTATCAAATATGTGAGCCAGGACTTTGCATCCTTAACCTCAGTGAGCTAAACTGCTTTTCCTTGAGCTTAGCTTCTACTGAGCTTTTACTGGTTAACTTCTCAAGATCAAATTTTTCCCATAACATAAGCCCTCCAACTCTTAATTCATTTCACAGATTGGGAGTTGTAATTTCACTATGTAGTCAGAGTCTTTGCTTTGCTATGCTGTCATTTCAGAGTTCAATTCTTTCATTTCATTTGCTTTAGGCCATGCCTCCTACTATATGTGATCTATGACTGTTAGTGTGGTAGCCTTGTTTTCTCTAGATTGTTCGATCTGGAACAACCAATTATCCTTCAAGTCCTTCGCTGAATCTGGACTAATTTATAAAGCCTAGGAAGCTCTTCTTGCTTCTTCATGGAATAGCCTGATGGATGCTTTAGTTAAGCCTCTCATATTTTTGGTAGTTTGGCTTCCGATGAAGTGCTTTGAGGCATGCATGGTTTACTGTAGTATATTAGGAGGCATGAATGGCCTGCTGCATGTGACTTCCTTACATAACTCTTCTAGTTAGTTATTGGGGAGTCTTATGCAGATCTTGGATTACTTCCTCACGGTTCTACCATGAGATTCAGCCTTGCTAGCCAAACTCCTGGGCACTTTTTGAATTGCTCTAGGTGTGAGTCAGGTAAGGAGCCACTAGTTAAGGAGGGCTATAAGAAGAAGAAGATTGAGGAGCAGTCATGCTTGTTGATCCTCCATATAGTTGGAGTTTGCCTTCTGGGGGTCGACTCTTTTCTTCTTTATGGAAGCGATAGCTATAGGCTTTATCCTTTAACTTTGTGCTTCTAATCTTCTTATGTAAATTTACCTCGTTGAATGAGGTCCTTTAATAAATGAGTTTTCTTTGTAACTCTTAAATGTTATATCAAACCTTCTGTATGTCATAGATGATAGCATATACTCCTGTAAATCTTAACTGAATAAGATATTTAGATGACCAATTAGCCATATTCAAATAACAAATCTTGGTGTCTGAGTGCCTTTAAAGTCAATAAGTAATATTTTGGCAGGTCATGTGTAAGTTGGACCTGGAAAAAGGAGTTGTATGTGAGTTATGAGCATTTAGTTGCATGAGAGCTACGAGCATTTGGCTGCATGAGAGTTGTGTCCTATCAATTATGCCACTGTAGTCTAGTTGCTTAGTGGGTAGTATAATTTTGACTCTACCAACAATCTTGTTACTCTGGCTAGAAGTCGAGTTTATTTTGGCACCCTCATGCCTTAGCGAGCTCATAACTCTTTGCTGGATTTGAGTGTTTAATAGTGCCTCCATATGTGAGTTGTTATCTATTTTGGAAATATCTATGAGGTAGGCTTTGCACCATCTCACCCCTAGATGTATCCTTTGTGGATGTATGATGGGGTAGGCTTTGCATCGTCTCACCCCTAGATGTATCCCTTGTGAATGTATTAATGGGGTAGGCTTTACGCTGTCTCACCCCTAGATGTATCCTTATGGTTTCGCTTCATTAGGGTGAGGGTCATTGTCCTCCTTCTCCCCAAAAGGGCACCTTTGTGTCTTAGCTAATTAGTTGGGAATGATATCAAAATGACATAAAATAGCTCTTCTTCTATGCGACATCCCATTGAATAATTCAGACAAAAATTCAGAAGCCTTTCATTAATTCAGGTATAATATTACATAATCAGAATATGGTTCTAATGGAAGGCTCTTGCTCTTGATCAACAATTCATTGAGTCTACTAAGCTTGCTATCTAGAAGGCTAGATCACAAAATCTCGCAAGTGACCTCTTTTGATGAGGTCTTCTATGGCATCTCTTAATGCCTAAAATTTTGAGGTAATGTGCCTGACCTCATTGTGATTAGCACAAAATCTACTTGAGTCCTTAAATTTGTTGAGGGCTTTCATGGTTTGGGCTTCCCAAAGTCTTCCCTGCCCCTTTTTGCTGCAAAGATCTTGTCTTGCGGGTCAGACAGGATGCTATAGCTTTTGTGGTAGCCTCGAGGTTGAGGTCACTCGATCCTTCCCTTCTTTGTAGGTCAGTTGTTAGGGCTATAGCCTTGATCCTTATCTTTCTTCCTTTTGGTTTGAGGGGTGCTGGCTGCTTCATTCTTATGCTTGGACTCCTCTGTGTTGAAGGTTTCCTCCCATCTAACTTGCTTGGCAGCTCGCTCATAAAATTCTATGAGATCACACATTGGGGACTTGTACAAGCTTCTGTGCAGCTTTCCATCTTTGCAGAGTCCTATAGAAATTGCTGTCAAGATATTCTCCTTTAAAGGATTCTCTATAGAATTGGCCTCTTGCCTGAATCTAGCTATGTAATCTTTCAGCAATTCATTCTTTCATTGGAAGATCATGGAAAGGTGGTAGGGAGGCATAAGTTGCTTCTTCAACGCCTGGTATTGATTGATGAACTTCCTCTGGCACACTTCCCAACTATTGACACTGTGAGTTGGGAGGCTTTTGAACCATGCTCGAGGTATGCCTCCTAATGTGGCAGGGAAGATACGGCACTTGACCAGAAGGTTAGTTGTTTGAAGATCCATTTGAATGTTGAATGCATCCAAATGGTCGTAGGGGTTGCTATTTGTTAGTTTGGGTGGGTGCCCTAGGCCAATTTGATTGAGTCCTATTGCATCCAGAACTATACATTCTGTGCATTTGGATATAA
>JANHAO010030348.1:0-10169 GCA_026873985.1 Saraca asoca | reverse complement strand
CAGTAGAAAAGCAGGTCAATGGACAGATTTTAATTATAGTAAGTGGAAGGAGGACCCAAATAAATACAGTATTGAGGATGGCTATATTTCATGTATAGAAGTCAGATGACAAGTCAAAAATTATAAAGGTGATATGTCTTTAATAGAGAACAATGGCGTTGAATAGTCAATGTAGACAATCCCATCTAATGGGATTGGTTTGTTAATACCTTATTTTTTTTTTATGGTAAGTAATTTATTTTGAAGTTATGAGATAAATATTTTTTTGCATGCGTAATGAAATTATTAAGACTGGACAGAGTTTTCTATAGATATATGCTAATATAAGTTTTTTATTTCCCCACTATTATAGTTTTTGCTTTGGAGATTGTCCTGTTTCAGCAAGAACATAATTATACTTTATGAAATATTCCTCTTTATCATTTTTGGATGTTGAAAGCTTCATCTTTATCATTATTGGGTATTAAAAGCTTCATATTAATTTCTTTGTAGGAGACTGGAACCAAGATCAAGGAGCTTATTATGCTGGAAAGCATCAAGAGTAACCCGTCAGAAGGTAATGTATTTTATTATGATCCTAAGTTCACTGCCGGAATACATAAATAATGAAGTAGACTTTCCCAATCAGGTTTAAGAGCAGTTTTTTTCTCAATATTTAATATTTCAGAATATAACTTTTGAGCTATAAATTCTAGTGATTAGTTTTCTGATAATACTTTTAAATGAGGCTTCCATTGAAGAAGAGGCAATCTTATGAAGTTTGTCCCAATTTATCTGTAGATTGGGATGTGGGGGTTGTTTCCACGTCTGATCAAGGTCTAGGCTTTTGTAGCTTAGTTAAGCAGTAACTGTTGTGCAATGGTTGTCTTACCTTATAAACTATTGTGAGGTGTATGCAGTATGTAGCTTGATTTGGCAATGCTTTGGAAGGAGCATTTAATTTAGCATTTTTCTGTCACAACCATGATGTAATGGCTGCATACATGTAGTTCTGAAACCATATGATCCTGTTCAGCTTGTTAGTATTACCAGTATCTGGTTGTGTAAATACGTTTCTATATTTTAATTTTTGTTATTGCTTGGAGGTGTTGTTCTAGTTGTTGCAGATCACATGCTATAAAAATTCTCTTATTATTCCAAATATAAAATGTGATGCAAGAGAAAATTGTGCAGTTTATATATTTTGCTTTATTGTGATATAGTTGATGTTATTGACAGCATTTTCAATTGCAGCTTTCTCGATTGAAAATTCGGACAAGAAAAAGCCGTGCACTGCTGAACCTAGTCTCATGTGGGAAGTGTCTCTGCACTAAATCTCCAAGGTAGTTTTGGGTAGCCCTCGGGGGTTCATTCAGTAGCCATTTGTATTTAGGCCTTTTTTCCTCATGTACAATTGGTAGGTCAAATTTTACCTGTCAAGCTTCTTTCTTATTAATTCAAATGAATAAAAGCACGAGGTTATATATATGATGAGGAAAACGTAGGAATGTAGTTGCAACAGTAAATTCCAGTTAACTCATAGGGCCATATGGCATAATTTTCCTTCTTTACCAAAAATTTGATGGTAGTTTCTATCTATATTGGTTTGTGTTGATTTCACCTGTCTGCTAAACCACTGGCTTCTTTATCATTCTATGGCACATCATTATCTCTTGTCCAATTGGTTAGTATTCATTTTAAAATGGACAGATTACACTCATCTTTTTTGCAATTTAGTATAATTACATTTATACTTATTTTATTTTTAGAAATATACACTTAATTTCTTTATTTTTTTGGAGCAGGGGAGGTGTGTATGTTTAAAATATTGGAAAAAGGAGGCGAGTATATGAAAAGAAAGGCTAGTGAATATTTTTGAAAATAGAAAGAATGTGAGTATTATTACATTAAGTCTCAAGAGAGGTGAGTGTAATTTGTTCATTTAAAATTGGATCAAATCTGTCAAATACCTAATTGCTTCAATTGAAAATAAGAAGTTAAAATTGCAACTAATTTGAAAATAGAGATCAAAAGTGCAATTAAGCCAATAATTTGTGTTTACTAGAATTGGTTTTAAACTTTCATAAGGTGCATTATGTGGGCCAAATGGTTCATGGAGCTTGGGAGATTGGAATGTCATGTTTTGATAATTTTACAAGACTTGCAATAAAATCGTCCCAAGGTTGTGTTTTGTTTCTGTTAATACCACCCTATTATTGTTGATAGTTTTGAAATCCAATCCTGGGTTGAATCTGCATCTAATGACAATCATTCTTTCCTTCTCTCAACATTTATTATGATGACACTTCAATTAATGAGAATGGAATAGATAATTCCATTTTGATCTTATGTTCGGTATCAATGTTAAGGTAGGAGTGTAAATAGCTTGGATTGGTAAAAAATTGTTTCAAATATCAATACTTTTTATTTTGTGAATTTTTAATAATTTAAAATATCAATTCAACACATCGTTTTGAATTATCAAAATTAATAATAGTATTAAAAACATAATTAAATCGAATATAAAATCATAAGTATATACATCTTCAATAAAAAAATGAAAATTCATACATAAAAATTGCATTGAAATTATATTTTTCAAGCTTAGTCTAATAAGAATATGCCCATCTTATGTCTCCTTCCAAGTTTACAACAAAACCACATCCAGTTCGTACTTTCGTTGTGGGGACCTTCTTGTGTGTGTACAACCGTGATTTTCAAAAATAATTTAATTAAATTTCAATCCTCAAACTTAAATCGAGTAGTTTTTCTTGAGTTAAATCCTTAATTATTAGTAATTTATTTGAGATTTGTTCAAATTTTTCTTTGAATCTAAAACTGCAAGCATACTATCAAGCAGACCATGTCAAGTGGATTGCCAAATTATTTTAGATATTTATTTCTATTTTATTTTGTCTTCAAGGTGTAATTAAGAACTTAATTGAGAAAACGATGATAGTGTGTGACATATGGGACAAAATCGATATAAATCTATATTATATTGTAAAGTCAAAGTGGTGCTTAAGGTTTTGATAATATTCATATTGGGGCATTGTAATGTGAATTCATTCTGGATCATTTTAATAACATTTTAGATATGAACACAATTATCTAATTGTTATTATTGGATCTAAACATTCCCATTGTGGTTTTTCTATAAAAGTTGACAAATTTTATTATAAATTAAGAGCAATAATTGCCATATAATCATATAAAATTAAAATGGAAGATGTCAATTAATATTTCTTAATACTTTATACTAAAATTATAATGGTAATAATCCCTTGAATGAACTTAGCTAACAAGATTTGTCTTCTTCTATCACTTATATCTTAGGTTTGAATTATGTTGTTAGTAATTTTAAAGGGTTAAATAATTGTAAGTATCATTATATACCTTTAAAAAGTCAATGGCATATTCTGACTTTTAAGTGAAATAATCTATTCTATCGATGAACTTTTGATTTAAAAAAAAAAAAAAATTATAACGGTGATATGGGTTTGGATTCTCTTCATAGGGAGTTCTACCAAGTCGACCAATGACATTATCTTTTACCAAAAAGTTGGCTCTATGCTTAATGCTTAGAAACTGGAATTGATATTTATTACTGTTGCGACGTTGGAATGTCATTTTATTCTCGATCATTTAAATAATATTTTACTGAAAAACATAACTATTAATTATCGTTCTAATATAATCTAATCAAAACAATTGGGAACATTCTTAAATAAATTAAAAGGAAATATTTATTTATAAAAAAACAATAATTAACATATAATCCAATCAAATGACATTAAAATGATAAAAAAAGAATGTTTCAGTGAGAAAAGAACAACGGTTTGCACTTGCAGTTGGCTCATCAACTTTCTAAATTTCGAAATTATTGATGAAATATGATCTTCATCTCCATCAGAATTCAGTAATAGAAAAATCATTCATGCACACTATGTACATCACATCATTTTCAAATCTTAAGATCTGTCGGTAACTTCAAGTTTTACAATGTAATCGGTTGAAATTGCATTTGCAACTAATGACAGAGATTTCAAAAGTTTCTCTTAATTTTAGATTAATATTATCCACTTTACGGATTTAGTTTTCTCTATTAGTCTACCCATTCTGGAAATATTTTTAATTCTACTATAATATAGATATTTTATTGCTATTGTTTGTTATATTTTGACAAATCAATTATTTTGATATCATGATAAGGTGAGTTTTAAAATTAAGAAGATAAATTTCTAATTTATTAAAAAATAAGAGATAATAATACTAAAAGTCTCAGTACCACGATGAGACTAAAAATATCTAATATTTAAAAATATTGATAAGCATGATTCTTATATGTATAATATAACAAGTTAATATAAGAACATGTATTATCATCTTATCATTTATATTTATTAACGATAGCATAACATGTCTATTAAATGCTTGTATTTGATATAACACTTATCATGTTGTACATGATATAACACTTAGCACAAAAACATGCATAGCTATTTAAACACAAATATTCATAATTTGTCATTTGTCATTATCAAAACTAATTATGTGAAACCTTGTGTCTAACAATCTCCCCCTTTTTATGATGAAAAATACTAAAGAAAAATATGTTAAAGATAAAGATTCAATCTAATAAGCACAAGAAAATATCAAAACATTAAGCATACATGTTTTTTCTCTCCCTATTTGACATCAACAAAAAAAGGATAAATAAACATATTGAAACAAGTGATGTAAAAAAATTAATGTCATTATCTTCTTCCCCTATTTTTCATTAACAACTCCATATTTTTCTTTTGTCTTTAAAAAGATGAAATATGCTTAAAAGGTAAACAACATTGCAAGCAAAACTTTTTATCTTTTGTAATTAAAAACATATCTCTCTCTCATATGATCCAAAAAAGATTTAAAAAAAACAAAAAAAGAAGACGTTTATACCATGATCACATGAAACCATTCATCAAATAAATTGGCTAAAGAATGTAGCATTTTACCAGAAGACATTTTTTATATGTCATGAGAAAAAGCATAGAAGACCTTTATGTCAAAAGAAATGTGAGTTATATCATGAAACAAGATATAAGTAAAGAAAAATCCGAACATAAGTTCTTATATAGCAAAGATAACAAGATTGGAATCATTCTTATTTATCAATTATTCACAAAATTATGTAAGCATGATATGTGATCAAGATATCTAGAACATATACAAGAAATATCTTAAAATTTTTTTCTCCCCATTAATGAAAAAACATTAATTTTCTCTTGTTTCAATAACATGATCCCCTTTCAAAAAAGAAGATTGAAAACATAAAGCACTTGTAAGATCAAGACATATATTTTTACCAAAATATATAATCATTTTTAAGCATGGAAAAATAAATTTTTCTCAATCTAACAAATGCATTTGAATTTCTCCCCCTTTCAAAATACTTTTATAAAAATCCAAACTTTTGTGTTCTAATGCATTGAAAAGAAGTTTAGGATAAATATAGAAGGAAATATTATTTTCAAACAAGTTCACATAAAACATTTAAGTAATTTGAAAATTCATGATTTTTTTTTTATCAAACTAATTTTGAGAAAGATCACAAGGCAATTAGTTGAAATATTTGTATGTATGCGTATCTCTGTTCAAAGCTTCCTTTATGAAAAAGCATAATTAGCACAAGTTTCAAGCAATTAAGAGGTATAACTTAGGCATACATCATGAAAGTATATGCAATAGGGATAAAAATAGATAAAAATTATCAACCTTTCCTTACGTGTAATGACAAGAAGCATGTAACAACAATCAAGTGCTTTATCATCACAACCAAGCATATTTTTCATGATTTTATCCAAACCAATCAAGAACAACTAGATAAAGAGTATCATGTAATCCAATATATATTCATGATCCACAAGAAGAAAATAAGGATAGAGATATTCATTAATTTTAATAATATATGATGCTTCTTGGTTATGATAATCTTTATTCCATTTTATATCACTTTTGAACTAAACATCATTGATCTTGATGAATATGGAGATTTCCTTGTTGTGCTTGCCTTTGGAAGATGATCGAAAGCTATTGATTGATCATATTGAAAAATCTTCAAGTCTAGACGTAAGCTTCAACTTCTTTAATATTCCACATCCTTGAAGACAATCTTTGAATCCTTTCACAAATCTTAAAGATTCTACCAAACTTTTAAGAACAAAACTCAAGGTTGGATATTAGGATAAATAAAACAAATTTTAAGGATTCTTCAAGGAAAAGGTTAGCTTTAAGCATCATTCAAGCACTTCTCGGAACAAATTTAAGGTTGATGGTGTTGATAGTAAAATCTAGTTCAGTGGACCCAGATCTTAGTCAACACCTAGATTGTGAGTGGTAAGCATGTGAATGGGGAGTAAAGAGAATGAATGAGAAGAAGAACGGACACTAAAAGTGTTTTTATTGTGGTTCGACTAAAGTCAGATCAGCCCTTACATCCATATTGATTGTATTTGCCTTTAGGTGGTGGTTTTATTATTCAGGTTGGCTGAGTTACAATACACAAGCCTCTTTCACTATTTTGACAGAGCTTCCGCATGTATTCCAGAAGTCCCCTTACAATAGTCTCCCTCCTCATAATTATAAAGGTTGGGAGTTTACAAATGTAAATTTATAGATTGTAAACATGTTATATCAAGTAATAAATGTATAAGACATATAGGCTCCTGCAAGTCGGCTTAAATAAATTACTTTCTATGTGTGGGCCCCTCCGACACTGCTTACAGAAGGGTTTTGTGGATTGTCTATAAGTCTGTGTTTTTTATTTGCCCTTAACGAGTACATGGCCGGGAAAGAAGGTGCGTTCTGTGAGCTTAAACTCCCATTTTGGGGTCGCTATTGGCAGGAGGTCGGTGATCTCAAGCCTGTGCCTGGCAATGGAGGTTCATATGGGATAAGCTGTTGGTTATGCAGGCAGGAGCTTCTCTTCAGCGAGTTAGCAAGCTGGGGCTTTCACCTAAAACTTGTCGTGCTCTAAGCTCGCAGCTAGTGAGTCGTTGCCCTTTCTGCGCGACCTCAACTATTTGAGTGATCCAGGCCTTCCTTGGCTTGACTTGTCTTCTATTAGGCCTTCACCAGCCTATTCAATCAATATCAGAAATCACCTATAACATTAGCCCTTAACTCTCAGTTCACTTTACGGACTGAGAGTTACAGCTCGTAGGCTAAAGTTAGGGAGTATGACATTATCATTTAAATTCTTACTTTGTCTTTTCGTTTGCCTCTATCATCGTTATTATATTAAATGTGCATTTATTCCCAAGATTCCTGGTTTAGCGAAGGCTGAGCTCGAGAATATCTAGAAACCGTCAAATTTTAGACAATCGGTTGATTTTCTGAATCTAACAGTTAGACGACCGGGGGTATAAAAGATGAGACAAGACATCCATCCTCTTCACATCCCTGAAGATTGACATTCTTCCTTTTGATCTCTTGAACAATGATTATCGGTCTCGTCTTCTTGCTCCATTGATTCTACCTTCGCTGCTGCAGCAAATTAGTCATTCCATTCAGAACTTCTTTCATCTTTAATCATTCTGGGATCCAATTTGCATTTTTATCATGGTAAGTTTTCCCCTAGACTCTTGCTTTTAGTGCTTATTTGTGGGTTTACGGTGTTATCTGGCTTGGTAATGATTGTTTGCTACTGGGCATTCTATCTGCTAGTTTACAGTTTGGTGGGCCTTATTAGTTGAACCCTTCTAGGTTTGTGATTCGTTTAATCATTTGTCCTGGTGGCTTGGGGTGTATATGTTCTTTTGCATAGGAGGATTTTAGTTAGGGTAGTTGTTTCAGGGATGGTCTACCTTTTGTCACCTGAGCATTATCTTTTTCTTCTATGTTCTATATAGATGGTAGCTCATAAACGCTAAAGCCACTGGGTAGGAAGTGATGAGCCTGATTCTTTAGCTCGCAATAAGGAGTCAGGGTTAGCTAGAGCTGGTTATAGGAGCAGCAAGGTCATTGAACAACCTGCCTCCCAACCTAACCCCAATGAAAGGCAGCAGGTCACCGAAGGTTCTTCGGATCGATTGGTGTTTAAGCACTATTATTCAACAATCAAATTTAATGAGCTCAAAGGCATAGTGGAAAGTTACTGCATTCCCAAAGGCTGTTGCTTTGTGGTACCCTCTCCTGATGACTATGCAGCTCATCCACCCTGAGGATTAGTTGTGATTAGCCCTCATCACTTAATGTCGGGCTCAGATTCCTTATTCACCCATACATCATCAATTTGTTGAATAAACTGAAACTCTTTTCTTACCAATTGACCCCGAATTCCTATTCCCAGCTCACTTCCATGGCACTTATGTACCTGAGAAGTAACTTTCCCCCACCATTTGCGAAGGTCTTATGCTATCTCTTTAGTATTAGGAGTAAGGGCTCCCCAAATGGGATTTAATATCTTTCAGCTTGGAATTCTGACTTTAAGAGGGTTTTGCCCAGGGGGAAGCCAAGGGTAAATCAAATGTTGGGCAATGCAAGGCTCGTTGTTAGTTTTATATTTCGTGCCCATCTTTATGCCCTCTTCGTAATTTTTGATCTGTTCTTAAGGATCCAAATCTTAGTCAACATAGATAGTTCTTGAAACCCCAAATTGTAAGTTGAAAATATAAGTTTGAATTAGGAAAATGAGAATGAAAAGGAGAAAGGACAAGAGACACTGTATTTTTATTGTAGTTTGGCTAAAGCCTGTTTAAGCCCCTATATCCATGATGATTAATATTTTTTGTTGAACAGTGGTTGTTATGTGTGGTTTTACAAGGATACAATGACAGTATATTCTCTCTTTACAATAGCTCTCTCTCTATTCTAGCAGAGTATCTGCATGCTACTCCTTGCTCTCTTGTTATAATAGTCTCCCTTTCCTATTTATAGAAGTAGAGAAAGGTATAAGTATAATTTAATAGGTAGCAAAATGATTATTTTCATTGCTCTAAGCATCAAATGCTTGGTGCTATATAATAAATGTTAGGAAAATCATTGTCAGACCGTCGAGGGGCTGATGTGTCAATTTTGGAGGCTGACTTATTGGTTAAGGATGCTGCCAGCTAGATTCCTGTACATATTCTAGGCTTGCTGTCTTAGCGACCTGAAGCGGTGTTGGTCAATCATAACACAATTTTTCATGCATTTCTTTGTCCTCATACCTAGCATTTTAAGGTCCAAAATTTCATACTTCCAGTTGTGTTAAGATGTTTTTATAGTGTGAAGTCAATTGGATTCATTTTACAAAATTTTGTATAATTGGCCATTTTAAGTAGTTTCTGTAATCTAGTTATATCTTGAGCTAAACTTATCCAATTGATGTGATTCTTATCTTGTAGGAAAGATAAGAGATAGATTTACAACTTTCATGAAGACTACAAGAGCTAAATCACACAATTGGTCATCCAAAATTGGAGCTCAAATCAGAATTAGAATGCTACCCGGCCCTATCCTTGGCAGCCTGACCTCTGAGCATTCAACAAGCCATAACTTGAGCTATAGAGGTCCAAATAAGGTGAAACAAAGCCCAAATAGAAGCTAGCACATAAAACCACAATTCATATGAAGACTTCACATGCTAAAATGATCAAATTGGGTGTGAAAAATAGGCTGCAAATCAAGGGTAGAAATGCTATGAAAATGGGATCCAGCCAGCTGGAAGGCCAAAAATCAGAAGAAAAAGAAAAGAAAGCAGTCTGCAAAATTTACAGCATGTAATGACAGTGGCAGAGCAACAACTAGATAGCCATCATGCCTACTCACCTATGCAGATAACTTCTCTTCTACCTGGGTTGAACTCCTTTTAGTCTAAGGGTTTTTGGTCCAGTTTTTAGCTTAGTTTAGTGTAGTTTTTGTGTAATTTTCTATAGCATTAGGTTAGTTCATTTTCTTCCATTTTTCTTTATGTTTCTGCCTCCATGGAAGGCTGAAGCTGTAACTAGTCCAAGGGGCTGCAATACTTGAAGATTAATGTTGAGATTTTGTTCTTTCATTCTACATTCAATTGCTGACCATTTCTTTCCTATTTTCTCTCTATTTTTACTGAGTTTTCTGAATTAATTGGCTTCAATTAGTTTGGTTAACTATATGATTATTGCTTAATGATCAACTATAGAAGAGGATAGGAAAACTAGCCAATACATTGAGCTTTTGATGTG
>JANHAO010030347.1:0-10171 GCA_026873985.1 Saraca asoca | reverse complement strand
GAAAGTTGAATACTTTCCGCTTCTTGGTCCCCACAGCTGAGGTATAGTCTATTTTCCATTTCTGGGAAATTTTCACAGGGAACTTCGGCTGTTATGTGTTTTCACTAGGGATGTTTGGTGGAGTGGCCTTGGTTTATTGGATTCAGCAATTACAAGTTGAGTAGAGGGGAAGTTTCTTCTTCTTCTTCCTCTTTTTTTTTTTCTTTTATCTATTTTTTTGAGAGGAAAGCAGATCTTATATTGTTGACAAGATGAAGTTCATGAAACTTGGTTCCAAGCCAGACGCCTTTCAGAGTGAGGGCAACAATGTTAGGTGAGATCATATGTTCCTTTTCATGTACATTGTTGTTTGTTACTTGTTTGCTGACATTTCTTTTTAGTTGGGAATTATTGTGTTCATTTATGCCTCCTTTTTTTTTTTTTAAAATATATATATATATATATATATATATATAGGCATGTTTTCAATTTCCCCCCACCAGATAGTCATTCTCCCAAAATTTGCTGATTAGTTTTGATTTTGACTGTAACTACTCAATGGCTATTCATGATTTCATAATCGAATTCACTACATACTGGCTCCAAACTAGAGGAATGTGTATGGTAGAATTTCATTTGAAACGATGTGGTAGAAAGCAACATGCGACTTGAAAGACATGATTAGATGATTAGATTGGCTGTGGATTCTTAATGCACCATATTTTTCTGTTATATAGAAAGTAGTATTATAGAAATGAGGGTGCTCTCGGCTTGACATTGTTTGAGATCTCTTTTACCTTCCATGGAGACTACCGGCAAGCACATTGCATAGCTTAAAAAACGATATAGCAAGTATAGTTCTTATTGTTCTGTAACCTTTCTGCTCTCCCATTTAGCTGAAACTCATCTCCTTCTAATATCAATTTACAAGTTTAACTTTTATTCTTAGTCATTTACTATGATTTTTTTTTTTTTTTGTATCACAAAATCCATCCTTTATTACCTGTAAGGATTTATACGAAGAGTCCTCAAGTGAAGTGATTTGTCTGTTGCACATTGTATTCATCTATTTTTATTGAATGAAGAGCGGAATCACTTTGTTTTTATGGATCCATTATGTCAAAGAACATCAGGATATCTTCTTGCATTTGTTAATTCTTCATATTTAGAGTCAATGTTCTGCGGAGTTGTGTGCTTGGGTATTTGCCATTTTTGTCTCAGTATATTATATTAAGAGTAGTTATTTTTGTACCACTACTTACAACAAGATTTTAATAAAGTCAGAACTGAAACAATGACATCTAAATTCATAAACTCAGTTGTTTTGCCGCCATTGTTGTGTTCTTCATTTTTCATACATCACTACTCTTAAAGTAATTTCTCTCTTTTTGATATTAAATTATACATTAAGATTAGTATAACAGAAGCTTACAAACAGGAACTTAGTTTAGATTCCTTAGTTAGTGATCTGATATTTTGAATACTATCCTCTTCTGTGTAACTTTCAGTTTTGTATACGCTTAGTGGAGAGTTCTCAGCTGGACATATGTTACATGCAGGTATGTGGCAAGTGAGTTGGCATCAGATATCATTATCCATGTAGGAGATGTCAAGTTTTATCTGCATAAGGTATGCTTCTACCTAATAAACATCTCTAGTTTCCAACTGAAAATTTCTGTAATAGCATTTGCAGGCACCGACACACCTGAGTCAGTGTTATTTTTGTGTTGCATAATGATGCAACTATCACTGCAATCTCCGCACATAGTTGCCTTCAGGAATATATTCTTTGATGTTCAGTTGGTAAAATACTAAAATTAGTTCTCATTTCCATTACATAAAGGTGTTCAAAATAAGGAACTCAAACTCAACTTATTGTTGCTTCCTGATAAATCATGATTAAAGTAGTAAACAAGTCATTGCTGATTGGTAATTATATGACTTCTGTTTACACAACAATCTGAGCTGAATTGAACATTTACAAAGCTTTTTCTTAATTCAGTTAGTGTTTTTGCACAATCTGTTTGAGACAAGGATGACTTGAAACCCACTATGGAGATTGAGTAAAGTTTATTCATTTGATTAACAAATAAACAACAAAACAAATATAGTTGTCTATATATTTTCATCCTGTCTTACTGATATACTGAAAACCCTTTTGTGTAGTTTCCTCTTCTGTCGAAGAGTGCCTACTTACAGAAGCTGTTCATTACCACTAATGAAGAAAACAGAGATGAAGTTCACATTTCTGAAATTCCTGGTGGCGCCACTGCCTTTGAGATATGTGCCAAGTTTTGCTATGGCATGACTGTCACCCTCAATGCTTATAATGTAATTGCAGCTCGATGTGCTGCAGAGTTCCTTGGTATGCATGAGACAATGGAGAAAGGAAACCTCATATACAAGATTGATGTTTTCCTTAGCTCTAGCATTTTCCGAAGCTGGAAGGATTCAATCATTGTTCTTCAAACTTCAAAATCTCTGTCTCCATTGTCGGATGACCTGAAGGTGATTGGTCATTGCATTGAATCTATAGCAAATAAGGCATGTGTTGATGTATCCAAAGTTGACTGGTCCTATACCTATAACCGAAAGAAGCTCCTCGAGGAAAATGGGAATGATCCCAACCAAAATGGAGTCAGAACACATAGCGTGCCAAAAGATTGGTGGGTTGAAGACTTGTGTGAGCTTGAAGTAGACTTATACAAGTCTGTAATTACAAATATTAAAACAAAGGCAATTGTATCTAATGAAGTAATTGGAGAAGCCTTGAAGGCTTATGCTTATAGAAGATTGCCGGGTTTCAGCAAGGGGATGAGCCAATGTGGGGATGTGTCAAAGCATCGGCTGACAGTCGAAACCATTGTGTGGTTATTGCCTACTGAGAAAGGAAGTGTCTTGTGTAGTTTCTTACTCAAGTTATTGGAAGCAACCAATTTTGTAGAGTCAGGAGATATAACTAAACAGGATCTGGTAAAGAGAATCGGTCAGCAATTGGAGGAGGCATCCGTAAGTGACCTTTTGATAGGTGCACCAGATGGGGAAACTACAATCTATGATGTTAACATAGTGCTGAAAATTATAGAAGAGTTTTTAATGCAAAATCAACATACTGAGATTGAATCAGATGAAGGAGGTGAGCTTGAGGAGACAAGAAGACCAGGGATATTATCAGATGCTTCTAAGCTGATGGTTGCCAAACTTGTAGACGGATACCTTACTGAAATTGCAAGAGATCCCAATTTGCCTTTGTCCAAGTTTGTTGATCTTGCTGAGTTGGTGTCTGGCATCTCACGTCCAGCTCATGATGGACTTTACCGAGCAATTGACATGTATCTTAAAGTCAGTATTCCCCAAAAATAATTCTTTGACTTCAGTTTCATATTACATCACAAGTCTTTTGTGGTGCATGCTCCCATGCTGTTTCATGTTTGATTTAACAATTGTATGCCTAAAATATGTTGTATTTAAGCAGCTCTACTTTGTCACTAGAAAAATTCTAATGACACGCATCGATTCCTCTCACACACCCTCACATTTCACATATGACACAGTTTGTCATATTGGACCTACAGGTCATTTTAGCTCAAATTGTCCCGTGTGTGCAGTGCGAGGGATATGTTTGCAAGTAGCACTATTCCTACTTGATGATAAGTAACACATTTTGGGGATTTGCATGTGGAGATAACTGATGTGGTTATTTATTTGGCCTTGCTTGAACACAGGAACACCCTGGGATTAGCAAAAGCGAAAGGAAGAGGATATGCAAGATGATGGATTGCAAAAAGCTGTCAGCTGATGCCTGCATGCACGCTATTCAAAACCAGAGGCTCCCGTTACGCATAGTTGTGCAGGTACTCTATTTTGAACAGGTAAGAACTGCTGCATCATCAGGCACTAGCACTCCTGACATACCAAGAGGAATCAAGGATCTCAACAATAGGTCCCGTGGGAGCTCCAGGTCAGGAACAACCAACACTGAGGATGAGTTGGATCCTGTGGCCACAGCCGAGGAGCTGAAGGCTTTAAGAAAGGAGCTTGCATCCTTGAGGCTGAGCAATGGAGTGGGAGGGAGTGAAAAAGATGGAGATAGTAACAAAGCTAATGCTCATAGAGCTGTGATTAGCAAGATGAAAGGGTTGCTCAAGTCAAAGAAATCCTTCATAAAGAAGTTGGCAAGCAAAGGAGCACAAGGGGAGAATAGTGGCTCAGATTCATCTGAGAGTATAGGTTCAGCTAACCCAGAGGAAGCTAAATCGACACCTTCTAGAAATAGAAGGCATTCAGTTTCTTGAAAGTAGTCTGGTGCATTTTTTGGCCCTTTTTCTGAGTTTTTCTGTGACAAACAGGAACTACCAATAGTGGTATATCTCCAAGTTGAGTAAGAAAAAAAAAAACCAGGCTGCATATAGTTTGAAAGAGCATCGTTATGAAGAATGGAAATCATGTAATCCTTGGTATTCATCTTTTTCAATGTAGCTGCTAGAATGATCCTCCGAACTTTATTGACATTGAAATCTGCAGGCTCACCAGCATAAATGTTGTATAAAGAACCTATTGGTATCAGTTGTATTATCAGCATTGCCGTCAAAACCACCAGATAACAAGTTACTGCGTGTCTGTTGTAACTGTAGCAAGTTTAACAAGTAAACAATTATATACTAGATTCTGTTTAGTGGGCTGTTTGGATGGGTATAATGGAAGGAAAGAAAGGTAGTCCTCCAAGAACAAACTTAAAATGGAAGGATGACTATTTGTTTTTATTTCCATTTTCCTTGCATCTAAACAAAACATAAAAGTGCAATTATAGGCAAGAGTGCATAAAAGGGTGAACATGTAGCTTGTGGAGTTAGGGCCTTAGGCCCCATTTGGACGATCATATAAGAAGGCTGATATTGCAAGACAATACTATCAGGTTCTAGCATTGGTTTAGTAGACTCAATTGGATAGTATAATCACATGATCAGCTGAAAATATGAAATGATTTAATAAAAGTTGTACAAAGATAAAATTTATTAATAAAAGTGAGCAAGTAAACAAAAATGTTTAATGCTATCATAATATATAAAATTTGTCAGCAGACAATTAAAATGATAAGCTTATTATTCTATAATTGTTTAAAGGAGACCCTAATTATTAATGAGCTTCCTTTTTCTGAGGAGCCAAGAAAAGTGGGAAGATAATATATGTATCAGCACTGTGGATCTGCAGACTTGTTTTGTATAATAATTTAGTAGATTCTATTTTCCTCATAAGATTACAGGAGAATTGGTGTATTCGTAGAATCCAAAGTGCGGCTTCCAATATAGATTATCATATCTGTAGTATAACAATAACAAGGGGCTGGTAAGAGCTCTCAAAGTCCTCTTTGTTTATTGAGAATGCTGAAAAGAAACAAAATTGCTCACCTAAAATACATAGAAAGACGCTTGAAAATGTACGTCTGAACCATTGGAAATTTGGCAACATTGCTTGCTTCTTGTTGACCTAAGATTAAGAAAAAAAATGAAGATGAGTAATGCTCCTAAGGCCGCATAAATGTGCTGCGGCAGCAAGTTTAATTAAAACTCTAATTAAAATTAGCAATCCAACCAATAGTAACTATGCAAAGCCGTACATAATAATCTAATTGTTAACTTCAATTAGTTGTAAAAAAATACAAATTGTACTATTATACACTTTGTTTCTGTCAAAGGGAGCTCAGCTTCTTTGGAGCCATTCTGAACGTTTATTACAAAGGAAAAACAGAGACTCAAGTCAAATTAAGTGTGTATCTGCAACATGGGGGAGAAAAGAACAAGAAAACCTAGGCAAAATGGAAACTAAATAAAACAAAAATAATGATGTATGTTGAGGAAGCAAGCAATGCCCAATTCCCTCTCCCAAATCCCATTTGTCTTCCTGATGCAATGAAGGGACACATGCAAAAGTTCTAAGATGGAAAAGAGAAACACCAATAATAGAGCAGTCACTCTTTCAGTTTCCTATCATGCATAAAATAATCACAATATTGATACCACTGTGGAACCATAACCTAACTGGATTCCTATTCCCCACAAACAACATTAATTTTGTTGGAAATATGCGCTAAACACTTTTTAATCCTTTTTATATATATGTAGTTGTGTCCATTTTGGATAGAAATGCCACCTATCCAACCTGTGACTGTAACTTCTATGCACCGTTATCATCCTTGTCCTTATCCTCTTATATCTCCATTTTCTTTCTATTAGTTATAATGTATTTGTAGATTTACTCAGAACTACTTTATGAAATTAAAAACAAAAACATGCATGCAATATAAATACACATATGTATCTACGTTGATGGCAATGCGGAATACAAACTGAATCTGATCTACATGGGAGGAGATTCCAAGGGTCCTGAAATTCCAACATTTTGTGGAGAACCTGAACTGCTCTCACCCATTTCTTTGGAACCCAAAATCCCCCACTCCCATCCTTTAGAAACTTAATTAACCCTAGTTAGTTTTTAAAACAAAGCATAGTTAAGGTTATATTTATTTTGATTTAAACAATTTTATTAATAAATGAAATCAATACAAATCATTAGTCATTTAAGTGAATTAAAATGGATATAAATATAATTAGATTCATTACCCTCCTCGTGCACCTCTATAAATAGCATGCCTCACTCACATTCCTTCCATCAAAGTCAGCTAATTAATTAACACTTGCCAGTTTGGTTCTGTTGCCCTAGAAAATTGAGACCTGAATAGTCTCTTAGTCTAGATTAGTTTGCAGGAAAGTGTGAGATTCAGTAGTAGAAGAAAACGATCAAATGAGCTGCAATGGTTGTCGCGTCCTGAGAAAAGGTTGTAGGAAAGAGTGCATGCTCCGAGATTGTCTTCAATGGATAGAGAACCCACAGTCACAAGCCCACGCTACCGTCTTCGTCGCCAAGTTCTTCGGCCGCGCTGCCCTCATGTCTTTCCTTTCCTTCGTCCCCACCAACCAAAGATCCTGTAAATTATATATACACACATCCTTTTCTTGTCATAACAGGCTACGATTTGTTTTTGTTCTTGACATCTTGTTTGTGTCGTGGTATTGCAGCTCTGTTTCAGTCACTTTTGTTTGAAGCTGTGGGACGTACTATAAATCCAGTAAATGGAGCAGTGGGGCTGTTGTGGACTAGCAACTGGCACCTCTGCCAGTTAGGGGTGGAGACAGTGCTCCGAGGTGGTGCGTTAAGCCCATTGCCTGAGTTCTCTGGCGGAGCTTCATCTCCAGCGGACGATAACGGCTATGTAGACTCTTCCAGTAAGCGAGGCATGGCTTCGGATTCGGGGGCATTGAAGAGAAGGTTTCGTTCTGACGTGGAGAATTTTCAGGCATGTAATCAGAGCTCTGTAAGAATATGTTTGCGGGAGAGAGTTGTGGTTGGAGATGGAGGAAGTTGCCAATCAAAGAAACGCCGGGCGGCGACACAGTCAGAGGAATCTGGTACGACGACGTTGGGAAGAAGTGCAGTAGACTCTGGTGCACATGGTGGTGAGAGGAAGCTGCTTAGACTATTCTTCTGAGGGTTTGTTTGCTCAATCCTTCAGAAACATTTCTTCCCATTTTCGATCATGCAGTTTTTGTAGAAAAATTTAGTAATGTTATAATTTTTTTTTTTAAGAAGTTGTAACTCTTTTTAGTGATATTAAGATTTAAGAGCATGGAATGAATAAGAAAGATGTTTGCATATATCATAAATGGGACGTAAAAATGTAAATTTGGTTTCTTTATTTTTACATTAGTTTTATTTTCCTTTTGTAAAAATCTTTTTAAATAATTTTAGTTCTTAATTTTTAGAAAGAATGAAAACTCACAACACTAATTCTATTTATTTTTCTATGATAAATTCCTTATTAGCACATAAATTGCTATCCTAACTAGGTGGCATAAGAATTAATTTAGCAGATAATATATGACTAAATCTTTGTTTTCTCTTTAAAACAAATAAATTAAATTTCTTTTTATTTTTTTAAAAATGGGTTAATAAAAATTTTTTTTCCTTGAATCCGTCAGCCTTCATTTCACAAAACCAACTTAGGGTAAGAGGTTTGCAAATGATTGAAATTTCTAGTCTTCGTTCCATTTTTTATAGAATAATTGATGATAGAAGTTATTCTTTTTTTTATAGTTGCATTAATTTATAATATTTATCATCTATCAGTTCAAGTTAATTCATTGAAAAATTTCACATCCAATTCCTCTCTCAAAACAACAAACCAACCAAGCAAATTCCAATGGAAAAACAAAAATCATTAAATCAAAAAGTTATAATATATATATATATATATATATATATTTTACATATTCAATTCCTGCAACTCTAAAATAGCTTGTCTGCATTGGTCTTTATTTGATACGTCAGAAGCTGAGCTTTCTTCCTTCAATAGCGATAAATCATTCTACTTTTCAAAGTTGGATGAGTATACTTGAATTATCATTTTCTTCTTTTTCTCAAAACCTTAACTATACAGTAATTCAAAAATTTGAGAAAAAAAATAAGAGGTTTTTTTTTTTTTTTTAAGATCTAAGAGCTTTCAAATTAGTTTTATAACATCTAAGATGCTAGTGTGTATGCATGTAAGAAATTTCCGTCATCAAAATAAATAAATTAATATTGTGAATGAGTTTCCATACTTTCCAAAATTTAAGGATAAAATTGTTAAAAACGTGAAACTAGTATGTATAAACATTTGCATTTTGACTAAATTTGGATGTTTCTAGAGAATTGTGAATGGGATGACTTGGCTTGCATGAGGTGTGTATGTTTTTGGTTAAATAAATAATGTGTCGAGAAGATGGGACAGAAGGAATATTCATGGCCCTTGAGTAGTTTGAAGAGGCAGGTAGAAGTGGCACTTTAAGATGGGATGATGCAGCATGGAAGAATTCGGTGTGCTATCATGAAAAGGATGATGCAGCATAACCCCCTGATTGGTAGAGGGGAAAACGCGCGGAAAATCATCTTCCGCGGAAAACAAGAGGGATGAACAGTAGATTTGTATGAGTCTATAAGAGGAAGCCTTCTTAATAATGGCAGGGATGGATTTAATGCGCCTGACGTTGCTTACTGCTCATTCAACCATTCCACTTTGTAAAATGGGTGGATTCCTTAGAGCAAAACATAATAATAATAATAATGATAAAAAATTGGATGGAATCCAATTCACAATTGTGAAATTCATCCCTCAACACCACAAAGTATTGTCTGGGGTGTGTTTGAATACACATATCAGCATCTAATTAAAAAAATTCACATGGAAAATTAAATTTTATTTAATGTTAATATTAAATATTAAATTAAGCGCACATTCACTAAACTTATTAAATGGTGACTATCAAATTATACAAGTTCAACAATCACTTCTGCTAAGATTTTATTAGGCAAATATGTTATCTCTATTTTTCATAATAATTTAAAAAAATCTGATGCATAAAATGTTTAAAATCATAATAAGAATAATTTTAAAATTATATAATATTTTATTATTTCATGACAAAATTCTCAGATTATTAATTAAATTCAATGCTCAAAGAAAGAATTTATTCAAACACTATAAATTCAATATTTAATAAATTTAACACTTACAAACCAAAAATTTTAGTGTTTACTTAGTTTCAACCCTAAAAATTTTAATATTATCAAATACACACCCTAAATGTGACATATAATGGAGTGCCACCAATTTATAGTATGTATCATAACTCTGACATAATAAAAACAATTTATTTATCAATTTTATGAATTTTGATGTGTCTCACATTTCATTTTTTAAACATTTTATTTTGTATCATAATAAAATGGTGAGTCTTTTTCATTGAATAGATAGCATGGCTCGGTCCTCTTTTCGCCGTCGCTGTCATGCTTAAGTAGCATTTCGACCAGCATGCATATTTATATGGCTACTAATAAACTAGAAAGTAGCAGAGTACAAATGAAGATCTTTGGTCACAGATTAGCTAATAAAACAATGATTAGTTGATTACACATTTATATATACACATAAGGTGGACAAAGTAACTGTATAAAGCTAACTAGTGGGAGAAAAGACACTGTTTTCTGCTACACACAAGACCATCACAGCAGGTTTCAAAAAATGCCAAATATTCAACTCCATTCCATTCTTATTACCTTGTGTGTCAAAATACAAGGCTGTGAGTAGAGTTAGCAT
>JANHAO010030346.1:0-10167 GCA_026873985.1 Saraca asoca | reverse complement strand
AGTTTCAGGAATACTCTCCTTGATGGTCTTATCCATGCTATATTTCATGGACATCAAATAGATTCTATTGGAATGTGCCCACTTCCTATATTTGGCAACATCAGCAGCTGTAGAATCCTCAGTGGGCTTTAGAGGTGCATCCTCAATGAGTGTAATATCCATATTAGAAATAGCTAGAAACAATTTGAGAGACTCCACCTAATTATCAAAATTGGTCTCGTTCAGCATTGTCAACGTATTCATGTGCATAGGCAAAGCTGGAAACAATGGCAATTAAGGGAGATTTTATGTCGAGCATATACATAATGAGAAAATATTTACTAGTGAATCATCTCATATATAATAATCCCATCTTAGGGTCCCAAATTATCATATATGAAAAGATTCTACAACATCAAAAATATGTCCCTAAGGCTAATACCAATATGATACTGAGAACCTTAAAGACACAATACCAATACAAGTCACAAAGCATTAGGAACTATATCAATAAGGACAAACCGATAGGGTAAGTACATTATTAACATAATTCCCAATGTAACAATAGTTCTAACCATATAACACTTTACTACAATTGTTCTCGCGAAAGCAAGATGACAATTAAATAAAGTGTCTCAGCATCAATATTTGATTTAGTCAAACATGACTCTTGGAATTATCATACATAATTCCTAAACTTTATGTTAAAATATATAAGGACATAACAATGTCAAAAACTATTTAATATAGTAAATGACAGTAAACCCGAGAATGTAAAACATAGAATAAGACATTAATTATTATCAATATACACAAAAATTATCAGGCTTTAAAACAATTAATAGCATAATTATTTGCAAATTTTAAATGTCATTAAAAGGATAATAATAGTTCCTGAACTCCTAAAATTAATTTAAAATTTTCAAAAAATAAGAAACATCGCTCAAAACATTCTGGAAAAATTTCGAGTCAAAAGGACCCTTGAGCATCTCGCACGCACCTGCACATGCCGAGAGCTGCGAGTGGGACTGGCTGAGGAAGCATTGTTCATCTTCCTCAGCTAGACGGGTCATACAGACTATATGACCCAGTTTCGACCCTTTTTTTGCAAACAGGTCAGAGGCCATATCTTCCTCGTTTCTCAACCAAATTTCGTGATTTTAGTGTCTATGGAACCAGAATTTCATGAACTTCAAAAGCCCTTTATCAATTTTATGTTTTTTCAACAAAAGAAATGGATTTTGGACAAGAAACGATTTGGTTGGGTGTATTAGGGTCTATTCAGTTGTTGCTCAAAATTCTCCGTAAATTCTTAACTAAATCTAGTGATTTTAGTCCCATTTGATTCACAATCTACTAATCTAAAAAAGCCCTCAAACAATTATGCATAATTTCATACAAAATGGGAGAAATTGGAAGTTGAAACCTGAGGACCATTCAGGTTCTTTTGATCGGGTTTGATAAAAACCCAGTTGGAACCAAAAAAAATTCAGCAATTTCATGTTGAAAAACATCATCCTGATGTCTAAGTTTAAAATTAGGGAAAAACTTAACCCTATTTCACTAAAATTGATCAATTACCATATATGGTTTTAGAAAAAAACAAATTGGGTTGTTGCCTTAATTGGATTATCACTAATTCACAGCCACAGTAGGATTAGACAAGGCTCTGATACCAATTGCTAGAATATAATCATATGAAAACTATCTTCTCTAATCACTACATATGGCATGTAAAACAATATAGATTATTGAAATTAAAAGCAAAAGATTCCCAGAATTTACCTGGAAACGATACAAATGAAGAAACCATCTCAAACCTGTGCTCTGCAAAGGAGGTAAAGGGGAGAAACTATTTCTATTCCACCCAGAACACCCTGATCAGTTTTGATGGGGAAAATTGAATTTCTAATAGTGGTTAGGAATAAAGGCCTCCCCTCTGAATATAAAATAGATGGGCAAGCCAACCCATCATAGCAAGCCCAATCACAGGGCCTAATATCTACATAAGCCCAGTTAAATGATCACAATCACAAAATGGACTTTATACCAATAAGCTCATATATTATGACATCTAATTAATCTGAGACTTTATTGTATTATGTCAGTCCAAATTAAAATTCTAACATAAATTTCTCAACGCAAACAAACCCAATTTTGTACGGTTAGTCCAAGAGGTAAAAATTATACATCAATTCAATACCAAATCAAATTACTTTTTCACCAAGTCAGATTACTATAGTACTAGTATCAATTCCAATTCCAAGTCAACATTTATCATGTTGTTCTAGATGGATTAAACTACCTGTTATGTTTTAAATATTAATTCACATCATTAATTAATTAAAATCAAATATATTATTATTATTATTATTAGCTTTGTACTCTTGAAATTTTATTAAGTAATGGATTACCTCTTTAAAATTTAAAAATTTAAAAATTACACTTTTAAAGTTAAAAAAAGTTACAAATTACCCCTTTAAAATTTAAACAAACTATGAAAATATTAATTGACTATTAAATTTAACTTTAAATTAGTAAAAATGTTATATATACTTTATTGAGAGACTTGTTTCTTCACCTATAAAGCACAAAATTCAAATTAAATGTGTTATTTTATCATCAAATTATAAGTTTTATAATTTAAGTTTGAAGAGTAGTTTGAACCAATAATATGTTCAAGACTCCTTATAATAGAAAAAAATAAGACGTTACTAACATATATGCAATATATTTTCCAGTATAGGGTAAACTACTAGCTAATTAACATTTTTTTTAATTTTCTTCAAAATTTAAGGGAATAATTTCTAACTTATTTAAAATTTAAGGGTGTAATTTATATATTTTTAAAATTTAAGAGTGTAAATTATCATTCAATAAAACTTTCAGAATGTAAAATATATTTTTCTCTTATTATTACTACTACTATTATCATCATCATCAAGAAATATTATTATTATTATTATTGAATTATGAATTATGCTTCAATCCTTCTTAATTAATTTAATTTTTTTAACTTATAAGTTGTAACTTTAATATAGAATATTGAAATTTAAAAAAAAAAGTTAGTGCAACTTAAATGGATGGAATTATAAATTTTAATTATTAGTATTGATTTTAGATAGAATTAATATTAAAAATGTAAGAAAATAAATCAAAATAATTAATTTTTAACATGAAAAACTCTCAAAATACAAGAGTAAACACTACATAACCTAGTCTAGAAAAATTTCACTATATGCAAATAAAATGTGTACAAACATTTTACTAATTAACTTTACAACATTTTAATATATCACTATTTTTAATTTTTGCCTCTTTCATCACATGATGATCTGTCTTCCTTCAAGTTAGTTTATTCTCCACCTTTCGCATCATAACAATCTTTTACATAAATGGCCATCTCTAAATTATTGTGGATTGACATATAGACACTTGTCAATCAAAATCTACCAACCAAGAAAAAATGCACTTTCTGATGCCATTAAGGACATTGGAGGGGTTAGTATGTCACAAATCATAAGAAAAAGTACATAATATTGTATCTTTTAGGTTTTCCACCATTTTAAGATATCAAAATTTGGCATATTAACTAAAATAGAGGTAATAAGTAAGAACAAAGATCATTGTCAATTAAGGGTGTTTCATCAATTACACCTAATAAGTCATCATATTCTTCATGATATGATATAGGTGTCCTTGAAAAAGATGAAGAACCCATGCATGCATGATGTAAATGTTGGCATATTTCTAAAAATTTAGGATTTAATGGTTAACTCTTGTAGATTTCGGATCCTACAACAAAAGCTTTATTACCTTGGCTTAGAGCACGATTTACATATACATGAATTCACCTACATTCTTAATATCCAAATCAGCTTCAAATCTGCAATCATGAACAAACATCTCTTCTGATGGTTATAAAGCGGCTACTAGAATCCTCTGCAATAGAAATTACACAGGCCATATCCATAGGCATTAGATGGTGCCTCTAAAATTAAAACAATAAGGAATAATTAATTCAAAATATTTTGCTCTACTTACGAGCAATTTGGAAATATCATTTCAATTAATTTAGAATCTTTATTTGAGGAATAATTATTTACAAAATTAATTTATAGATAAGTGCTAATCAAATATCAATTAACCACAATTATAAATCTATTTAGGATTTTTTTTTATCTCAATTAATTATTTAAACAACTCAAATAATTAATGGATAATAGGACATGTGGGCATGCATGCTCCTTAATCCTATGTTTGTTTTAATCTCTTAGTCATACAGGAAATGAAATATGTGATCACATGAGAAAGGTACCAGTGAGTAAATGGCATACTAAGCCACCATCTAACTATTATGACACTAATCAAATCTTGTTATACCCCAAATCATCTACTTACACTAAATTTGTGCATTTTTTTATCCCTCTTAAATATAAAGTCATGCAAAAACCAATACATGTCCTATATGCTCATGCTATATCAAATACACAAGTTTGTGTAACCGCATGGGCAATAAGCTACAAACTCATAGGTGTAAGATTAAATGATTTTTCCTTAGACACTAATGTTAATCACCACGTTTAAGTTGCTTTCTTAGACAAATTCCACTGGACCATATGATTCTTAGCCCTTAGAGGTCATGCTGAAGTAACAATACCTAACCTTAAATTTATAACATAGGTCTTAGTCCCAAAGGGTACAAAAGTAAGACACTTAAAAGCCCTATAAGACTTGCATAGTGATGAAGTAGGGACCATTCGGTCACTCCCTAACATTGGTTGTCTTATAAGAAGTACATTATGAAATGTATGCTATGTTGGAGGTCTCACTTAAGGCTTGTCATGCTCTAACATTACATCGTACAAGAACTAGTCATCAACAAATACAAAACTCAAACTAGTTATCATAAAGTGACTAGTTTGAAACACAAGCTAGTCTTTGTTGTAAAAGCTGTTGAAATAAAATTGTTTGAAGCATGTAGAACACTGTCTTCAAGGATTATTCCACTCTCTTTAGGGTAGAGTGTTGATATGGCAACCCCCTATGATTCATCAGACCCTTTAGATGTGTACACTCATAACCAAGAGTAGGAACAATAGAGTAGAAAAATATAAAGAGAAAAATAACATGGCTATATTTGTGAAAAAGAATGAAAAAAATAAATGAGAGCTTTGCTTTGCTTTTGTGATCAAAGGTGTTGATAATATGTTTCTCTGTAATGAGTTTCACTATTTATAGGGAAAAGAAAAGTACTCGTTAGAGAAAAATATGCAAGTGTATCATTTGATTTGTTTTTAATTGAAAAAACATGCAATTATATCTATTTGTTGAAGCCTTTAACTACTACATAAAAAATATTGTTTTATTTTCAAAAAAGGATAAAAGGAGAGATAAATCACAAACACCTTTTTGAAATAAAATATTTTATTTAACAACCCTCCATTTATTTCAAAAGGTTAAAAATTGAAAAAAAAAATTATTGGGTACTTTGAATAAAAGTGAATACGTCTATTTCTTGTCTTTTGGACTATGAACCAAATCTAGATATAATGAGATATAACTTACAAAACTATAGGTGAATCTTATAGCTTTTATGAATTGATAAATTATGGTATAAGTTAAAATTCTCACCTATCATAGTTATAGGCCATGTGCATGCTTGATAATTCATGAGTGCTATAGAGATATCACCACTATCTCATAGAAGCAGCCCTACTCCACACTTATATAAGTAATTCCATCAAGCGTAGACGATAATTAAATACACTACCCATAAGGGATATGAATTCATTAAGAGCTTAACTCATCTCTTACTTGTAATTTATAGTTTTTGCACTAATCATACACCATATGAGGGACTTAAATAATTTATAGTACTATCAGAATCAACAAATCACTTGTTATTACTCGTATAAACCTAATTTTAGGGATCCCCCTTCCTAAAGGTCAGGTTACTATCATTATTGATTTTCAAAATTGACTTTAGTCTCATTCCCTTTAATGCTTCTAATACTTGTTTTTTACCCAAAGGTTTAGTCAAAAGATCAGCTAAATTCCCTTCTGACTACATAATTAATGGAAATAATTCCTTCTTTTAGCAATTACTTCACAATATCATGTCTTAATCAAATATAATGATTCTTACCACTAAAAGATTTACTCTTTGCAATGGCTATTGTCGCTTGGCAATCACAATGCATTGACAACGAAGTTGTTGGTTTCATTCCTAACGATATATCTGCCAAGAAGTTTTTCAACCATTTAGCCTCATTATTAGTCATCTCAAGAGTCACAAATTCACACTCCATGGTGGATTTTGCTATAATAGTTTGCTTGAATGATTTCTAAGTAACTGCACCACCTCTAAGGATGAACACATAACCACTAGAAGGATAAAACAAAAAAACACGTCTACAATGGATTTAACTGCAAGGTTCACATGGTAAAGCAAAGGATAAAACTACTTAGCCCCATATAAAATTAGGGTATATACTACATGTCACTACCTAAATATGATAAAGAGTAATTTAAAAGAAAAAGATAAAAATTATATAATAAAAATTTCTTAAAATATTAAAAATTCAATTAATGTTCTTGACGAAAATCAAAGAAAGACATTTTTACTCTAAAATAAAATGCAAATTGTAACTTTATGCATTTTTATATGATTGGTAGAAAAATTACTTTTGCAAAAATTACTTTCTTACAAACAAGTTTTATTTTTAGGAAATTAGGTTAAAAATTACTTTAAAAAACATTATAATTGTGAATGAGAAGTTTGAATAATTTGACAAAGTTTCTAGATTGAAATTTTCTTATTGTTAATATAAGAAAATTATTGATTAATTTATATTACTTATAATATATCATGAATAATTTATATAAATTTATTTTATAATTTATATTGAATAATTATTAGAAAATTAATGACCTTATAAAATTTAAATATCAATCAAAGTAGATATTAATTCTAACTATTAATTATATAAACAAAAGTATGCTAATCATTATTATTTCCATCGTTAATCTATTAAATAGACTTAAAGTTTTTGGTGGTAGGGATTATTAAATAGACTCAAGGTTCTATAAAAATTAGTGTACGATTAGTCCAATTGATAACAATTATCAATTCAATACTAGATCAAATTACTTTTTTACCAAGTCAAATTACTACAGTACCAGTGTCAATTATAATTCCACATCGACATTTATCATATTGTTCCAAATGGATGAAACAACTTGTTATATTTTAAATATTAATTCACATCATTAATTAATTGAAATCAAATATATTATTATTATTATTATTATTATTAGAGAAAAATATACTTTACACTCTTAAAATTTTATTAAGTAATGAATTACCTCCTTAAACTTTAAAAATCTAAAAATTACCCCTTAAAGTTTGAAGAAATTATGAAAATATTAATTGACTACTAATTTTAACTCTAAATTAATAAAAATGTTAGATATATACTTTATTAAAAGACTTGTTTCTTCACTTATAAAGCACAAAACTCAAATTAAATATGTTATTTCATCATCGAATTATAAATTTTATAATTTAAATTTGAAGAGTAGTTTGAACCAATAATATGTTCAAGACTTGCTTTGTTCCTTATAATAGAAAAAATAAGACGTTAACAACATATATGCAATATATTTTCCAATCTAGGGTAAACTACTAGCTAATTAACGTTTTTTTAGTTTTTTTCAAAATTTAAGGGAATAATTTGTAACTTATTTAAAGTTTAAGGACATAAGTTATATATTTTTAAAATTTAAAAGTGTAAATTATCATTCAATAAAACTTTAAAAACATAAAGTATATTTTTCTCTTATTGTTACTACTACTATTATCATTATCATCATGAAATATGATTATATTTATATTTATATTTATTATTATTGAATTGTGAATTGTGCTTCAATCCTTTTTAATTTAATTTTTTTAACTTATAAATTGTAACTTTAATATAGAATATTGAAATTTTTTTAAAAAAAAAAGTTAGTGCAACTTAAATGGATGGAATTATAAATTTTAATTATTTTTTTTATTTTAGATAGGATTAATATTAAAAATGTAAGAAAATAAATCAAAATAATCAATTTTTTGCATGAAAAACTCTCAAGTACAAGAGTAAAAACTATAGGACTTAGTCCAAAAAATTTTCACTATAGGCAAATAAAATGTGTACAAACATTTTGCTATTTAACTTTACAACATATGAATATATCACTATTTTTAGTTTTCACCTTTTTCATCACCTGATGATCCTTCTTCCTTCAAGTTGATTTGTTCTTTATCTAATAAAAGCTTTGGATCAAATTAATTCATGTGGATTACTATTGGTTGTTGTGTTACTACACATCTATGAAGAGAAAATCAAATTGGTTGAACTAATTATATGGAGATTAGATCAATAACTGAGTGGAGACCGAATCTCATATCATAATCTTGCAAAGTGTGTATTCTAATATAATTTTGCTTAGATGATTATAATTTTATGAATTTTATGAAAATAACATGATCCTAGGTTAGGAAAATTTTTAAATTCTACTACATTTTTACACTTGATGTAGATCTAATTTTTCTTTACAATGATATCAAAGCCCATGTTATTATCATATAATTCATGATTAAAGATTTAGTTGTTATGATAATAATTGAGATTATGTGCATGTAATAATTACGGTTCATGAATTTAAAAATACAAAAAATTATTCTTATTAATTTTCTTTTGAATAAATACATATTGGAAAGGGAAGGGTTGTTGAACATGGTAATGGGCTATCATGATTGAAGGCTATGCAAGTAGCCAAGCAGTGCATGTGCTAGCTTGGGTAGACTGTGCATGTGTGGTGTAGCTGCTCTCTTATGGTGGCTATTTGGCAGTTGTGCTTGGTGTTCTCGACCATAATGTAGAGTTGCGATATCAACCAAACAAACCCTTTTGATGCATCCTCTAGAAAGTAACTTTAGGAATTTCGATTAAAAATAAAGAGTTATTTTTTAACTAAAATTCTTTAAGTTTGATCTTTACAAGTATGTAAGGCTTCCTAAAATTTTGGAACTATCTTTTATTTTAATTATCATTTCTAAAATTTAGGAATTATTTCAAAAGTTATCTTTTTATTTAATTTGGATTCCAAAATTTTAAGGAAAGTTATATAAATTCAATTAAATGAATTATTTTGAAATTAATGATTAATAGTGTTATAGGTAAAAAGCGACCTCAGGAGAACATGACAGACCCAGGCCCACCAGAAGCCAGATCGTCTAGCTCACTGAAGACACCCAACAAACTCCACCTTGCTCACTACGAAATAGTGATACAGCGAGGTGATCATAAGACTAGCTCGTCAGGCAGTTGACCATCCTGCTTGAGCTCGCTATCTCGCTACAGTAGCATCGAGCTCGCTACAGCAACCTTCCATAACGACCCCGAGCTAGGAACCTCAGCTCAGGATGACAAACACCCGGCATGGTAAGACCACAGCAAGCAGAGGACGCTTTATAGATATAAGTCCGTAGTCAATAGGAGGGACCCATCCTGCAGTTCACACCCTGCAACAGCTGGATTTTAGCTTTTATTATTTTTTCTATTTATATCTTGATGTAACATAACTGTATCTTGTAATTAATGCATGTAACTCCTTCTTCCTTTATAAATAGGATTACATTATTAGGAGAAGGAGAGAGGAGACTAGCATATCATAAGCCAATACTCTGTAAAAATAATTCTGAATATCAATAAAATCTCTGCCGTGGACCTAGGGTCCGGTGCCGCCCGAATTTAGCCGAACCATGTTAAAAACACTGTGCCACACTCCTTCCTCTCCCTTTACCCCATTATACTTCAGAGGCAGTATAGGATCCCAGAACTCATCCCCCGTTGGCTGGAATCTAGGACTCTTTGCATGAACCAAATTTCGACGTCAACATTTTGGCACCGTTTGTGGGGATCCATCTACTCTCTGAAGTCTCTACTGCAACTTAACAATGGCAAGAGGAAGAACCACTCGTAGTTCAACCAATCCAGCCCTTCAACCGACAGACACTCCCCGTTGCAGGGGCTCAACAACAATCTACCGCCACTCCTGAAACTCAAGAGGCACAAACACCTGGCCAACCCCATCTAGCACTCGAAAGCATGGTAAGAGAGCTAGCTGAAACCATCAAAG
>JANHAO010030345.1:0-10167 GCA_026873985.1 Saraca asoca | reverse complement strand
ATATATATATATATATATGAGTATATTTAAGCATTAAACCAAGGCTGGTATAGATCAAGGAAGTAACTTGTGATGGACGGAACCCGTTATTATCAACTAACTATAAAGGATTTGCATATCCTCCTTTTGAGTTCGGTTATCAATTTTATTTTAAAAGAAAATTAAACACAATTTTTTTTACATAAATGGACAGTAGATTCGATGAATTGTTTGGTAAGTTAATTTAATTAAAGATTTTGAATAAAAAATGCATATGAATCGATATTAATTGATCAAAATCAGTGTAAACAAGTAAAAATCGATAGACCAGATTGGTTTTAAATTGTTTATTTCAAAATTTATTTTTTTAAAAAAAGTTTACAATTTTATAATGTAATACTTTTACAATTTCTACATGAATTGAATTTATATTATTTTTTAATTATTTTTAGCATAAATTATTATATACTTTTATATTTTTTTTGTATTACTTTTTTTCTATTATGAACAAAGTTATTATAAATATATATCATTAGTGTATATACATATGTATGATTTTTAACTTTTAATTCAAAATAAAAAAATTCAAAATCGATTCAAATAATAATTCAGTAGTTAAATCTATAAAACAGTGTATTCAGTAGTTAAATCTATAAAACAGTGTTCTACATATTCAATGACAGTTTAAAAACTATCATATTAACTATCCCTACTATCATGCATTATGAGTTAAAATTTGATATATATAATTATTCTTTTTTCTTGTCAGTTTTTAATTTTTTATTACTCGCAAGGACACGCGCGCACTGACTCTGCCTGTTCTACTTTCTTTCTCTTTCTGATGTCTAAACCTTCAAACCCTCAACTTTCAGTTCTGAAGACCTGTCCTGGTACTTACTCATCTTCACTTCTCTTTCTATTTATTTATTTATTTTTTATTCATTTGAGTATTGAAGTTTGAATCTTATGTTGTTCTTCTTGTGCCCTTTCTTCTTTCTGTTTAAAGCATGGACCAATTTATGCACTTTTCCAATTTGGGTTTGTTGCTTTCTGCCAAATTTTGGTTCAAAAAAGAATTTGTTTTGTGTTTTCAGCAGTTTTGAACTGTACCCAGTTCCAATTTTCGTGGATGAACTATATAGGAAGAGGGGACCTCTGGCTGTAGTGTATCAGAATCTACTGTGACTATGAGGGAGGTGGTGGTGGGTGAAACCCTAGAGAGGTCTGTAGAGTGTGTGAATCAGGGTCAGGTTGCGGGTTCTTTTTCAGAGGAATTGGCTGGAAAAGATGGGGCTGGTTGTAATGGGAAGGACATAATGGTGGAGGTGTTGGGTTCTGATGTGTATGTAGATGGTGTTTGCACCCATGCCAGTGAAGTTGAGTTGAATGATGAAATGGGTCATGATGGATCAGTTGAGATTGCGGCGGGTTTAGATAAAGGTGGGAAATCTTTAGGTGGAGATGGTGGGGTGGTTAATGAGGTGGAGGTTGGGCTTGAGGTTTCTATAATTGCACAATCCTTGAAAGCTGAGAATGAGAATGACGCAGCTGAGCTGGATGGTGCAGTAGTGCAGAGGGAAGAGTTGCCAATGGGTCAAACTTTAGTTGTTAGTAACCAATTAGATGTTACAAGTAGGCAGAAATCATGTAAGGTGGACAACGGAAAAGAAGTAGGAACTGAGTACATTGACTCTTCCACAGTTGACAACACATCTGGAGAAACAGAAGTTCCCACAGCGGAGCACCTGAATGCTGAGGAAGCTGGGGTTAGAGATGGCAAGGTGGTGAATACTAGATTTGATAATGAAGAGTTAAATTCAGTTGAAGATGACCTGATGGATATTGATAGAGGCAGTGAGAATTCTAAGAATATGCTAAAAGAGGTTGATGCTGGAGCAGAAGTTGCGTTAGACCAGGTTCCTTTTGATTATCAAGAAAAACAACACTTCAATTCAGATTCAGTGCAAGGGATGGAGGTTGACGAACACTTCCATTCAGAAAAGCAGAAGACAGGTGGGGGAAGCACAGATGGAGATAGTCAAGTTTGTAACATAGGAGAAGTTTCTTTAATTGATAGAGGTGGAACTTCTGATTATAATCACAAAGACCCAGGGTGTGCTGTGAATGAACAACAAGAAAAGTCTAGTGAGTGCGTAGAAAAGGATATTGATTCTGATCTTACTAAGGTTGATTCTGGTTTTAGGGAAGGCACAGAAGTAAACAAGAATGATTGTGGTGCTGAACGGGATAGTTTGCATAAAGGTCATCAAGTGGCAGTTGAAGATGGACCAACGAGGAGCAAAATAATGAACCATACCGCTCATATTGAAGGTAAATCCACTGCTGATTCCATGACTGCATGCCATTAATCACAGTTACAGGATGTTGATAAATTTTAATCTTACATTCATATATTTTTTGCCAGGGGTATGAGAATACAGCAATTAGTGGGATTATAGTCCACTTTTTGCTATAATTATAATCCTAGACTAATAGGGAACTTTGTATAATAGGATAAGATTACAGTGCACCAAACACATGCATCTAACTCAGGTTAAAATATTACGAAGTTCAACAAATACCCCCCTAGTGATTGAAACTGAAATTGCCTCCACAAATGAAAAAAAATTCTTGAGTCTAGATAATGAATCTTGTAACTCTCTGGATGCAGATATTTCCATGTCTCTTGGTGCTGGTGCTCAAAACACAGAGGCTTATACAATCTCCAGGAGTGTAGGAAAGGACACTCAAATCACTGATGGTGGTTATTCTGCCCAAATTGGTGCTGAAGAGGATTTGGAGCCCAAAAGCAAGACTCAATTGTCTACAGATAATCAGATATCAGAGTTCATGGAGCATGTAAATTATAGTGTGACAACTCATGTTAATCAGGTTGACTCAAATGTTACACAAACTTTTGAAGGAGAGGTTGTCATTTCTAAGAAGGTTGGTTCACATGGAGGGCAAGGAACAGAAGCTGGAGAATTAAATGACACCGAACAGCAAAAAGCAAATGATGAAAAAGTCATTAAACGTGCAGCCATGAAGCCTGGAAGTTCAGGAGGATATCATACTTGTTATGAGCTACCACCAGAAAAGGTAGGTGAGTTTTCTGTGTCTGACATGGTTTGGGGCAAGGTGAGAAGCCATCCATGGTGGCCTGGACAGATATTTGATCCTTCAGACTCGTCTGAGAAGGCAATGAAGCATTATAAAAAAGACTGCTTTTTGGTTGCATACTTTGGGGATCGAACATTTGCTTGGAATGAAGCATCTCAGCTAAAGCCCTTCAGGACACATTTTGCCTCTATTGCAAAACAGAGCAATTCTGAGACATTCCAGAATGCTGTAGATTGTGCGCTTGATGAAGTCTCAAGACGAGTAGAATTTGGGCTGGCATGTTCCTGCATAGCTAAAGACATCTATAACAGGATTCAATTTCAGACTGTTGAAAACACTGGGATTCGACAAGAAATAAATTTTAGACATGGAGCAGATGAATCCTTAACTGCGTTCTGCTTTTCACCTGTAAAGCTAGTAAGATACTTGAAAACATTATCTAGATTCCCATCTAATGGCTTTGATCGAGTAGAGCTTGTAGTTGCAAAGGCTCAGTTACTTGCATTCCATCATTTAAAGGGATACTCTTGTTTGCCTGAATTCCAATATTGTGGAACTTTGGAGAATGAGATTGATTCCTCACTTCATGGTACTGAGAAGAATTTTGGTGAATTTATTCAGCAAGCATTTCCTGTAAGTAGGAATGATGATCAAGCCTCTGCTGGCCCAGGGATTTCAAAAAGCCAAAACAGCTCTCATCACAAGCGTAAACATAATTTGAAGGATGGTATGTATCATAAAAAGGAAAGAAGCATGTCAGAACTAATGGGTGGGACCCCAGATTCTCCAGATGGTGACTATTGGTCTGATGGGAAGGGTACTGATAATCTGGTTTCCTCTTCCAAGAGAAGGAAGACCCTTGATCCCTTTTCTGATGACTCAGGGACGCTAGATCAAGGAAAAACAATTTCCCTTGCCAAAGTTTCAAACACCAGACATGTTCCAAAGCAATCGTTTAAAATTGGTGATTGTATTCGTAGGGTTGCTAGTCAACTTACTAAGTCACCCTCTATATCAAAGTGTTCTGGTGACAGGTCCCAGAAAGAAGATGAAAGTACTGATGGATTTGCTGGTGATGATTCTGATGTTTCCTTTCAGAATCTTGAGCAGGCTGAAAATTCAAACTTGATTGTCCCAGCAAAATACTCATCATTAGATGAGTTGCTATCTTTACTTCGGTGGATGGCACATGATCCCCTGGGAGATTATGGTTTCTCAAATGTTATTGTGAGTTTCTTTTCCGATTTCAGGAATTCTGTAATTGTGGGCAATTTTTCTGGAAGGGAGATCTCACCTACAGATAAATTCGGTAATAAACGGAAGAAACGGCCCATAGCTGGATCTCCTGAAACATTTGAATTTGAGGATATGAGTGATACATACTGGACTGACAGGGTTATTGAAAACGGTTCTGAAGAGCAACCATCAAGAAGAAACAAGAAAAGAGACGAACAATCTGTCCCTGCTGAAACAGAGCCCCTTCAAGTGAATCGTAGGTCCAAGAAACGATACTCTGACAGCAATCATGTTGAGGCTCCTGAAAAACCTCCTGGTTATATAGATGAGAACTCCCCAGCTGAGCTTGTTATGAACTTTGCAGAGTTGAATTCTGTTCCCTCAGAAGCAAATCTTAATAAAATGTTTAGGCGTTTTGGAGCTCTAAAGGAATCTGAAACAGAAGTGGATAGATTAAGCAGCCGTGCAAGAGTGGTTTTTAAGAAATGTGCTGATGCAGAGGTGGCTTGCAGTAGTGCTAAAAAGTTTAACATATTTGGAGCAGTACTTGTGAATTACCAGCTAAACTATACACCAAGCGCACTGTTTAAAGCTTCATCTGTTGCAACACAGGACCAGGAGATGCATCTCGATCTCTCCAATTTCGAAGTTCATATGGACCATATGGTTTGAATTACTTGGTATGTAACTGTGACTACTGTTTCATGCACTATTTTGTGATTGTTTAATTTTGGTAGGTGAGTTATGTCTCTTGGTTGATGTGGTGCCATATGTTTGGGACTTGTGCCCCCAAAGGGCCAAACCACATTTTGGAGGGCCAAAACTGCATTTTGGTGTGTCCGCTTAATACTTGGCAATACATTTTGGTGAAAATCAATTTTGAAAATGAAGATTCAAAATGTGGTTTTGCAGAATCCACTTTTTGTAGCTTCTTCAATGGGGAAAAAAAAATTTACTTCTTCCAGATTCAATTCTTAAAGTTTAGTCCCTTCAAAATCAATACCAGACACACCCATGGTAGTAAGTGGTGGAGCTAGGATTTTTAACCTGAGGGGAACCAAGGGTTAAAATTATATAGGACATATAGAATTTTTTAAAATTTTAAGTGGGGCCAATCTAAAATTGTTATACTTAAATATGAAGATGTCAAGTTCTTTGGGGCTGTGGCTCCTGCTAGTTCCCCCTCACTCCACCCCCGGGTAGTAAGTATATGTTCCATTAAATTGGTTAATCTGACTTGAAATAGTTGATAACTTTTTTTCATCTTGAATTGGTTTTGAAAATACTCTCTTCCTCTGTGTAACTGATTTTGGGTTATAACTGCTGCTGACTAAAAGACTCAACCATCCTCCTCTTTGTTTTTTTTTTTTTAGTTTATAAGTGTTTTGATGTGTCATGCTTTCACTGTATATCTTGTGCCAGGTCTAGCATAATTTGGCATTTGCTTTTAAGGTGATCTTTGAAGTTCAAAAGAATGACATTTGCCAATCTCATTTTAGGGAGAAAATTGTAGATACGGTGCTGGATTCAACATGTTGGTATATATTCCAACTGAACGAACTGCTGTAGCAGACTGTTAAAAGTCATCTGGCTGTCTATTCAGTGGCTGTTGAAGGAGGTAACCAGAATGCTGATTAATCTGGTCATCCATTATTCTGTTCGGAGTTTTCATTTTTGTAATGGTCAGGATGCCTCATTTTGTTGTTCCATAAATTTTTGACCTTTACGTAGTTCCTTGTATAGCCTTGTTTACTTATCCTATTTCATAGCTGCTACCTCTGACATCTAATAGATTCGATGTGAATTATGTAGTCTGATGACTGGTTATGTATCATTATCTCCGATGGATATAATTACCCTTTTTTTTTTTTCCGCTGGAGGGAGCCCTTGTGTTTCTTGGCCTTGTTTAGTTCTTAAATGAAAAAGTATAAAACTAGATCTTATTGCTATCTTTATATTTTTTACAATTATGCAGAGATCCTTGCACTTGTCACTGAGGGATTGGGTCCCACAATTGCAAGTGAGGTGGCAGGCCCCCTACCTCACAAGTGTAAGGCTCACCTTGTGATAGTAGCATTACTTGTTTCCTTAGTTGGTTTTTACTTGTTTGGTTGAGACTTTTTGTAATAACACATTTGTGCTAGAAATTAATTTATTAGAAACATGTCAAGGAATTTGTTGCTTTCTTCCAGCAATTGGAAGCATTTTCTAAGCACCTTTTTAGTGCTGAGAGAATGTGGCTTCATTTATCTCGAGTCATGTTATTCAAACTTCAAATCATCTAATGATATTGAGCGTTTAATCCATGTGTGAGCTTCCATTGACACAATGGATGCACTTTCTCTGTTGAAAGTCTTCAAAGGGGATAATGATGAAATAGTCATTTTCCACATATTGCCCTTCTGCAGTGATACTAGCTTAAAGAAAGCTTGATTTCTCTGTGGCAGTGGCTGTGTTTTCTTCTTTTTTGTACGGTGGACAAAACTTTTAGACTGGTTCTTTCATAGTTGCTTAGGCAACCGGTTGAGGAGATAAATCAGGATGGTAAGCCTGCTGATCCATGGATTCTCTATGTCTCCTTTTACAGATTTGAAGAACCAAGCGGGCTAAAAGCCTTGAAAAATTACCAAATATCAAACTCCTAATTTTCGGGGGGGTTGATCACAAAAATGTGAAATCTCTATAATTTAATGCTTTACTATTCTGCTTTGCCCCTTATTTGGAATCATAAAAAAAATTAGAATTCAGATAATTTGGATTCGAATCATGAATAGTTTTATACATGAAATCAATTGTAAATAAATTAAATTCTCGTTCTTTTATGATTTTAGATGAGGGTTTAATGCTATTTGACATGGATTCATTGTGAAATTGATCATGTAAGCTTATGGTAAAAAGTTTAATGTTTTCATTCTTTACTGTTCTGCTTTGCTAAAAATTAATTTGAGGCTGAAAATTGATTTGAAGCCGGTTGGTATATTATAGGTATGTTGTACGGACACGCGAACACGGATACGGTGACACGCGAATACAAACACGGGAATACGATATTTTTAACGAACGCAGACACGGGAATACGAGGACATCGACACGTGGATACGGCTGTTATATGAAATGTTGGTGTAACATATTTCATAGCTTTACTGATAGGAGGATTCCTGTTCAAATCGTGGTTCAGTTTGAAAGCTTCACTTTTCAATGAACACTCAAAAACAATTGTTTCATGCTGGTTTGGTTCTTACTTGTTTCTTTCCAAGGGGATTGAATATTTAACTGGGCATTATAGCAATAGGTTGAATCAACCTCTTATGCATTCCTTAAATATTAACTCTAAATATTAAAGACTTTAACGTAATACTTTTCACGATTATATCATTAAATTGCATAAAAAGATTGTTAAAAAAATTTCTTATTTTAAAATAAAGACTACAACTTTTAATAAAAAAATCATAGAAGTTATGAAAAATTTTCACAAAAATTACGAAGAATAGCATAGTCCAAAAATTTAAAAATAAAAGGCAAAAGAACTCCTTTTATTTTATGCTTGATACTTCGTTTAATCTTGAATTACTTAATTTTTCCTTGAATGTATATCAAAAACTTCAAATTACATTTCAAAATATTTATAGTGTAATAAATCTTCATAATATCATTTCCAGGGTAACATAGTTAAGACATAATATCAACACTATAATTTTACTAGTTGTGATTTTTTTTCCTTTTATGTTAATACCTTAATATTCTAGATTCTATATAAAACAATTAAATTATACCACTATACTTTTCAATTTCAAGGACAAAATTATAAGACACTGATAAAATAATTTATGAATTACAAAAATAATTATAATAATTTTTTAATAATATTCCATGTACACAATTCCGTCCCTTTGTGCATATAGTTTTATAGAAGGATAAAATTATATGAGTAGAACATTATTCAATAATTATTATGATTATATTTATAATTCTTGAATTATTTTATTAATACTTTATAATTTTCGAGGCAAAATTATTAATTTTATTTGCCATTAATCATAAAAATTGAAAGAGTCAGGTGGAAAGTTGTCTAAAACCTAAAACAAATTTTAAACTTATCTCTCAAGACCTATTGAAAATTAGTATATGAAAATCATATTAACCACATTTGGACTTAATTAACCATATACTTCATTAAATCCCTCAAATTAACCATCACTTGTGGCCACCTGCTTAGTCTTTTTCCCTTGCAAAAACGAGTATTCTTGGTTTGCCATTGATGCAACCTGAATTTCACAAGACATGTCAACAAACTAGTGAGTTTGTTTCGCAAGAAAAGTACATGACGAAGGAAAATGAAAATGTTTTTTTTCGGAGAAGTGTAAGTTTTCTACTGTTTGATATCAGGAGGAAAATATTTTTTATTGTTTGGCGTTCCCAATGAAAAGAACATTTAAATATATTGTACACATGTAAAAAGAATATGCATAACTAACTTTGAAACACAAAAGGGAGAATATAAATTGGAAAAATATTACTCCACTATTATCATTGCAATCAATTATGTTGCTACACATAATATAATTTAATATAATTTGAAGAAATGAATTACATGTATTTTAAAATATATGTAACTAATTCGATTTGGATTGTATCATATATATATATATATTTATAAATTGTAAGAATGATAGTGTATTATAATTGTGAGAATAAAATGTTTAATTTTAAATAAATTGATAAAAATATAAATCTAATTTAATGTATAATATGAGAAAATTATGCTTTTCATTATAGGCTAGTTATATGTATTACATATATTTTATTAGTTTATTATCTATATCTCCTAAATGGATATTGTCATATTGTAATAAATAATATCATTATGTTGGGAATAATACAATCCAAAGACATGAAGCGGGGTTCTTTTGCAAGCAGCTATTATGTTACATTTGGTTTAATGAAATGCAATATAATGAAATAGGAATAGAAATAGAAATGAGAGTAAAATGAAATAGTTATTTCATAACTATATTTAATATGATATGGAATGAGCATTTTTTTCTATTTTTATGTTTATTACAATAAAATATTATAAGAATGGAACAGGAAAAAAAATCAATTACAATATCTTTATAATAAAAAATAATAAAATACATATCTAAAAATAGTAAAAAAAATTTGCTAGGCTTGAAAATTTTCTAACATTTAATGATAATATAATATTGGTTTGTTCTTCAAGTATGCTAGCCTTATTTTCATAATTTTGATTCTCCTTGTATATTAATAAATTCTAATTCATTGATTTTTATGTTATATTAAATAATTTTGTATAATAAATAATATTCATCTTATAAATAATATAAAAATATCTTATTTTAAATTCTATTATTAAAAATATAATTATCAAAATAATTTTATAGTAAAAATATTGAAAATATGATATTATTTTCTAATTTATTAATATAAGAATAATTTTAGAACATATGGAAGATGTAAGGGATAATAATATAAAAAGGTCTATCCATAAACAATAGAATGACCCATTTCATTACTTTTATGATGGAATAGGCATTCCTATTTTATTGTGCTTACTAAACAAACCCTTAATCCAATTCATTCCACTCCATTTCGTTTAACCAAATGTAATATTAAACAAGCGATTTGCTTCCCACCATTGAAAGGTGTAGAAGTTAAAAGGGTTGACTTATAGTTGGTATAATTTTGTTTAACTAAGGATTGAGATTAGTAAGAAAAATGAGAGCAGCAACTTAACTTGAGAAGGTATTGGCTAAAATAATCCAACCTAACAAGAGCTTAGAATTGATAATTGTTGGTCTATCAAGTTGTTAT
>JANHAO010030344.1:0-10167 GCA_026873985.1 Saraca asoca | reverse complement strand
TTAAGTTACTGAAATTAGGCAATCAATGTCGCATAAAACAAACAAATCACCGTATCATGCAGAGTAAATGGACGAAGCTATAGACGACAGTAGGAGAATCGCAACTTACCTGTCCAAATTTAGTGACACAAAATGCCTAATACAACCCTTGCGGACTTGATAAGATTAAACCGTTCACCGGAGCTTGTCACTTTGAAACTGAAACCCTTGCCCAAAGAAGTCTTTCGCCAGCGGGAAAGATGTCGGTGACGAACGCGAGGGCTAGGATCGGGGAAGACTGGAAGACAGGACGCGGTGGAGAGAGACCGAGCGCTACGCTAGGACTAGGATTCGGGGAAGAGAAGAGAGGACGCGGGGGGGGGGGGAGAGAGATCGAGAGGGAGTGTTTAGTTTAGTGTGGGTGGGGAGGTTACAATAATACCTTTGGTCTGATTAAAGAGTTTTAGGGGTATTTTGGTCTTCTCACATATCGGGGGGGGGGGAGATTATTCTCCCCGACCGCAAAATTTTTTTGGGCAATTTTTTTCCCTGAATCCTGTCCTCGATCCCCGAACAGTACCCCCCGATCTTCGCCCCGAACGGGAATTCCTCGCTGGATCCCCGCCCAACCCCACCCGATTGCCAATCCTACCTCTAGATAACCTCTACTACCCTTGGTACTTGTATTTGGTCTTGAGAAGACCATTATGCCGTATAAAATAAGATATGTATTCCTAATTAATTTTTTCATTATGTTTATTTAATTTCTTAACGTTATATGTTTTTATTGGTTAATCGGGTTTTTTCTGACCCACAAGTTAGTAGGCAACATATACCACATCATTATGAACAAGTATGAAGGTGTATGTCTTACATGGAAGAGTATTCTGGAGTCCACCTACAAGATGCTATATGTCAAGTTTGGGGTAAAGTTTCAACACCTTGTTTATGATTTAAATTTCTTTTTTTAAATTGTTTGTTAACTATTTAGTATTTTCTTTCTTTTTTTAACTGTAAAAGTATTGGAAGTAGAATCCTTCTTATGAGATAGATATGTGAAAAAACTTCAACCATAAGGGTTCTAATAAAATGAAAGATATGATGGATGAGGTACAAAAAAAAAGGTTTACTCAACCTAATTGGATTAGGGACAAGCAGTGGAAAGGCCTTCTTAAGTATTGGAAGGACCCTTAATTCAAGTCCGAGTTCGATTAAAGTAAGAGGAATAGAGCTTTGAATCTAACTGGATAAGGTTCCTCCCTACACACAAGTAGATCCATCCTTATATCAGAATATCGGCTACACATGATAATGTTATTTTAAGTTAATATTTTTAATTCCATTTTAACTTAATATTAATTTTAATTTATAGAAGAATTTCAATAAAAGAAAGAAGGACTTGGCACAAAGAGGTAAGGGCTTTAGGGACACAGATGGTGATTTGGAGGGGCCATCTGATCATGATTTGTGAGTGGGCACAACCGACAGGGCCAAGAAGGGATAGGTCTATGATTTAGGATCTACGGCCATAGTAGGGATGGCTGCATTAGCTGCTACAGTTCACTCTAACAGCATGTCACATACTATGTTGGACTGCTCATGTATGTTATGGCTGAGATGCGGTACCAGATGATTTAATTGTTTACTCAGACAAAGCACCTTATGAGTCAGCAATAGCAATAAAGTCAGACTCTACTGCCTCTTCCTCCTCCATCTTATGCTCATTCATATTACCATTAGCCCTCTGCCTATTATTAGTTGCCTCCTCCCTATGTGTATCCGTCCTCGTTGCCACAGCCATTCCTGTTGATGGTTTAACCACCATTAACTGGAGGTTCTGGATAGCCGCAATAACAAGATAGTTAGGATTCAGAGACTGATAATCAATTTTTCTTTGATGATCTTGGGCTATAGTTATATTTTCTTTTGTTTTTATTTGAATAATATATTCCATACATCGATTTAAATAATACAATATATGAATTATTTTACTAACTTTATATATTTATACTTATTTTTATGTGTTGTATTTTAATTTTTTTATTATAATTAAATATTGATTTTTAGAATTTAAAGAATATATTAAATAATATTTTAAATTTTTTGTTTTTTCCAATGGATGTTCGACAATTTTTGAACGGATTTTTTATGGAAGTTTTGACGAATTTACTAATCAATTTAAGATGGAGTTTCAATGACTTTTCGATAGATATCCTGATGAAAAATAAATTTAAAAGAAAAAATTGTAGCCTCAAAATCCATCAAAAATGTATTTTTGACGGAAAATAATTTCCAACTATGGTTTCATTGATGATTATGTTCTATTAGAAATTCTTTGTTTTCAATGAATTTTTCATGATTTCTGACAGATTTTTTAGTCAAAAATTGTGAATTTTATTGTAGTGAATAATACTTAAACTCTTGAATTATTTTATCCAATGAATATAATAATCAAATTCTTGAATTATTCTACAATTTTAGTAAAATCAAATTATTTGTTTGGGAAGAGAAAAAATTAATGATTAGAGAATAATTTTATTCATAAATAAAATTAGATAAAATAATTTGAGTAAGACTTGTATAAAAAATTAAATATTTTTATTCATAAATAATGAAAAATTACTTTTTTTTTAGAAAAAAGAAATCCAGATTTTATATAAAAAAATGATTTCTTTTTTACTAAAAACGTCGGTTTTTTATTATAAAAAATCAACTTATTTTCTCCTCCATTAACGAACTTGATTTTTATATAAAAAAAAATTGACTTATTTTCTCCTTCACTAAAGATGTCATGCCCATTAAATAATACTTAAATTTTTGAATTACTTTATCTAATTAAATAATATCAAAATTCTTGAATTATTTAATGTATAAACTATACAACAGTTTCACAGGTATCTCTTTTTCAAGAGAAATAGTGTAATGATTGCAATGTTATTCTACCTTTTATTAATATGCAAGAGTGGTCAAACAATTGACAACTTCTATTGTGAATAATATGGTTTCATGTGTTTGTGTTCTACAACAAAGGAGCAGAGTTAGATAGAATTGGAAATTTTTCTAAGAAATAGTAGAGGGTAATTATTCTACCTATTTTTTTTTCATAAGTTTGTTTCTATTTTAAAATTTTTCTTGTTAGCATGTTGCTTTTTTTTGCTGACAGTTGGCTGTAATTCTTTTAGGGCTTGCTTTAATAACTTGAACCATTGAATAGGTAATAAATTTGATGCTTGTTTTAGGACTTGTTCTAAATCATGAATAGGATATTTAACACAAAGAATAGCAACAACAAGAAAGTTATGATGGATTCCTCCTAAAACCAACCTGTGCAATGACAAAAGGGAAGAGCATATTAGGATAAGACAACAATAGAAATTTTTGTTCAAACATGTATCGAACACTGATAAAAGGTGAGTGAAATAGGACGTGCTTCACTAAGAAAAATACTATATCCCAATCTAATGCTGCCACCGGAAAGAACTATACTAGACAATAATTAAAAAATAGGTGAGATGTATTGAAAAAAGAATGGAGTGCATGGAAAAGGATGTTTGCCAATGAAACTGGGATACGTTGGGATCATGAAAGAAATATCCTCATTACAAATGATGAGTGGTGGACCAAAAAAATAATGGTAAGTCTAATAAAAATTTGATATATACTGGTAATTTTTTTTAAAAAAACTAATTAATAATTAAAAATTTGAATATTGTAGGAGGAGCCTGCAGCAGTAGATTATTAGTTTACAAGCTTACCTTTTGCTAAAGAATTGGCTATCCTTTTTAAATATGTGGTGGCTATAGGTGAATTCGCATGGGGACCATTGTTTGGGTCAATGCCTAAAAGTATTGAACAAGAAGATTATGGTGTAAGAGAATTTGAGCATATTGCTGTGAATCTTGCCAAGGGATCTGGTGATAGTGATGATCTAGATATGGGTGCTAGCATAGGTAGTTGCAACAACAACTTAAACACTTCTTAAGATACCAATGTAAGTAGTGGAGAAAAGAGAAAGGGAGGTGGGGAAAAGGTGAAAAAGGATAAAATGAGTGAAAGAGATTTATTATCTTTTGATGTATATTGGATTGCTTCAGCAATGGAGTCTCATAATTCAGCAATTCAAGCTAAGGAGCCTATGATGGAGAATAATAGTGTCGGCACTGTGATGATTGACCTCCAAGGAATGGAAACACTTCAAATTGATAATAATTGGTTTGCTAGATGTTTTACTTTGATGATGGACAAAAATGTTAGGAAGGTGTTTTCACATATTTAGAAAGAAGAGAAAAAGTTCATTTAGTTAAGGTTTTCAGTATATAGTTGTTAAAAAAAAAAGTTTATTTTGCCAAGTCAACACCCAATTTTGTCCAATTTTAACATATTTTTTCAGTAATTGACACTAAACTTTCAAGATAAAAATTAATTATTTTTTTTTGAATTTTATTAAGAATAAAAATTATAAAAAAATATTACTCATGAAGTAGCTTTCTTCTTTTTTTAAGTTGACTATAAAAATACAAAAAAAAATTATTAAATTTAGTATATTTTATATAAAGAAAATATATAAGATAAAAAGACAAAATAAAACAAAAATTTTAACTAACATTGCTCGATCTATATTTTACAAACCTCCACTGCCATTTGCTTCATTCTTAAGTCAAAAAAATTTCTAAAATGAGTTTCCTTGTACGGCTCAACCTTTCCCAAAATGAGAGAGCAGCCTAAAACCCATTGATAATTGATGAACAATTTATAAGTCAAAGGAAACAAGTTATAACTAAGAGAAATCAAGCAAAAATCAAATCACAAAAGTATAAACTTTTCTAAATAAATATGTGGCTCTTAGAAAACAAAGAAAAGAGGAGAAGAATAAAAAGAAAAACTCGTTACATTTTCTCTCAAAGCAAAATAAAAAAATCAATAATAGAGAACACTTATCTTCAAATCTCATAGATCAAATTTATTGGTATATCTTTTTCTTCATTTTCCATCCTCATACATACATAGCATTTGTTTTCTTTATTGTTTTTATTTTCAATTTTTTTACATGATTATATTTTAGAAAGAGTAGAAATAATTAAAATTAAAAATGAGTATATTATTCAGGAAAGATTTATAAACAAAAAAGATGATAAGAGGAAAACTAAACTGATAATAGGAAAAGATAGATTTGAGATGAGAAAGAAGAGAAAGTTAAAAAAATCAAACCCTTAATTTCAATATTAAAATAAAAAGTGTTAATTATTAACCTTTGAAATATGAAAACGGATTTTACTTTATCTGGTATTTAAGATTAGTGATACCTAACTTTTTATAGTTGATGAGTTGTGAAATAAATAAAGAAGCATTTGTTTAAATTATGAAAAAAATATAAAAAAGAAAGAACAAGATGGTGAATCGCAGGCATACATCTATTTGTTAAAGAAGTTTAGGAATGACTTTTAATTTATTACGTTATCTTTCTTTTCTTTGCTTTTAAAAAAAAATGACAGATACCACAAGTCTTTATTACTGTTTCCATCTTTTCCATTTTTTTCTTTTTTTTTTGGTCAACTCAATGACAGGATATCAATTGAACTTAAAAAATAAATAAAGAAGTGCAATGTTGATACATGACATACATGTTCAGTGTTGTAGGCCTATGTTATAACTCCCTTTTTTAGTCATCTTTTTTTACTTTTTATTTCTTTCTTTATTTTTTTTCTTTTGATTTATAGATTAAGCTTGAACAGAGACCTAGTCTCTATCTACCCAATCCTTTTTCATTATTTTTATTTTATTTTCTATTTGTTTGTCTTTTTTTTCCCTACTAATTCTTTTTTAGTCCAAGAAGACTATTGTTTATTTTTTTTGTCTTTTATTTTTCATTTATTTATACTTTTTTTTCTTGCACATGTGATTTCTATTTTTTTCTTTTTTTTTTATTTGATAGTTGACTACGTTGCTTCACTTACTTTTCCCTTAGATGTGATTTGTCTTGTCTCTGTGCGCCATGACCTTTTTTTTTTTTAACAACAAAAACATAAATCTATACCAATTTTTTTTCTTTCTTATCCACAAACCTGGATTCACAGTTTAGATTAGACTTGGTTGATGTGTTATTCTTTATTGAACATTCTGTATATATTTATTATTTATTGCTCCAAATTATTGATACACAGATCATGTATTACTATGTTTGACCTATATATTCATCTCATGATTCATTTTAATTGTTGTTGTAAATTATATATTCATTTCATGATTTATTTTATTATTGTAAATAAATTACTTCACTACATTATAAATTGTCATTTTTGTTTGCACGTATAATATCTTATGACGGAATAAACTAAAACTGGATTGAAAAGTTCGATCTTTTTTAGTATTCTTAAGGTAAGAGGTATTTTAGGAGTTAAATCAAGTGAGTCAGTAAAACTTTAAAAATAAACCCCCAATATTATTATGCATGAAATTATTATATATTTTAGTTTTTTTATATGTTTTATATTTTAAAATATGTCATTCTATTGCATATGCACGTGCGCTCTTTCAACCTAAAATAATAAATTTTTACTGACGATAGATAAAAGTTAGGAAGTCCGGTTACAAGTGTAATAAATACAACTTCCGATATTCTTGAAGCACTTTCCTTCTTATGATTTTGGCCATGAAGTTAGATAAATTTAACACGTTAATTAAATTAATACGATATGCTAAATTAATAAAATCTATACAATATATTGGTATATTATTTTTTTTTCTTTTACTCAATTTTCATACTATTATCAAATTGAACACCACTCATAATCTTAGTAACATATTATAGTTAAAATTTGCTTTATACGTTATTTTAAATCTATATCAGATACAAAAATCTACATCATGCTTGTGACGGATCAAAATTGAGGGATCCAATTAAGAGTATAATAATGATATCTTTCAATATTCTCAAGATATTTATTTTATAGGAGTTCGGCCATAAAGTTGGTAGAATTTAATCCAAAATATATTAAACCTCTTAATTCGTTTTAATCAATTTTCCCTTATGTTTTTTAAACTAAATAAAATTGAAAAATGTTAGTATTAATTCAACATTAATTAAGCGGTATCCTCTTCAAAAGAGAAATGAATTTTTCTTACACTACGATTTTTTTTCTCTCGATTTCAAAATTTAAAATTTTTATGAGAATAAGTTTTTTTCTTTATCGCTTAATTATTGTTGTTGTAAATGTATTAGCATGCTCTAAAAATCAATGATTCCTTCAATCGCTCATACTTGCATAAGTCATATATCAATTTTGATATTATGTAAAACAAGATGAAATATAAAAAAGATACATAAATAAACATACATGTCTTTTTTTTAAACCCATAAAGTTCCACTAAAAGATAGCATTAGGAAAAACAGATAACCATCTTACAAATGGATGTTGTAGAGTGCTAATACTTTCCTTACATGTAATTAACCCTTGAACCCGAACTCTAAATTAAGTAAACCTTATTTTGGTGTTTCAATCATACCACAATAAATGATTAGTGGCAACTTCTTTTGCTTGATTGAATTCACGTATATTTTTAATTTTCATATCACACTTTTAATTTTATGTTTTTAATCTCAATATTTAAATATAGGTATGCCCATCTGCATCGCGTGTCATTGTTGGGGACATTATCATAGCATGGTGACTTCGCTGGAGAATAATTGAAATTTAGCTATTATGTTTTGTTTACTATCTTTTACAATTTTCCTTTAGACTCATTATCGTTCACCCACTTATTAATCCTTGACATGCTTTTTAATTGGTTTATTTGGTATAATTTGTCATGGTCATGGCTTGGTATCTAAATACTCTTTCACATATTGTGCACGATCACTCACACATATGAGTTTTCAACCTAAGCTCTTAAAAACCTTACAGGATTAGTTAAGGGACAAAGCAATAATGCCTTTGTAAGATTGTTGGTTTCATGCACGCTAGTGAAATACCCCACTCAAATTAAACCTTTTCTATTAGAAACTTGTCATGGGTGAGGATTGGGGTTCTTACTAGCCTTGCAATGGTGATAGTAAGAATAATTTGGGAACATTTAGCTATTAGGTACTAGAGGCCAAAATCAACACTAAGTAAGGTACTCTAAGCACATTTGTTACCTTTTTGGACACATGAAAGAACACTCCATCCTTGATATTCTTATTTTCAATTACATAGGATATGAAAGTTTATTTCTTAAAATAATACAATGGCCTTATAGGATAAATGTAATTTTCCTTTATTCCAATTTTCAAATGTAAAGTCATAAATGTAAATAAAGTACAATCAAAGAAGGAGCAAGAATATAATTGTGTATAGAATTTGTAAACGGCCTATTCTATTTTTTTTAAGAAAAAAAATTCCATAGCCTATTATGTTTGGATTTTTGCTCATGTTCCCATATTCATAGCAATTTACTAACTTTTTTATTGTGTTCTTTGTGCATCTTACATTTATGAGTTAATCATGCACATACATTGCTAAAAGGTCATCACACCTGCTATTTCACATTGGAAATATAGAAAAGGGTGAGCCTTCAATTAGGTATATGACAAGGCTTGATAATCAACCAAAGGTAATACAAGATTCAGAGACTATCCAGTAAGAGAAGGGGATTCCATTAACTAAGGAAAAATTGTCCAATTGTCTGAAATCGAGAATGTTAACTCTGAACAAAATGACTTGAAAGTTTTGACACAAGTTTGGCTCCATATGGTGAAGGAAGACGAGTTCCAAGCTAAGTATGGAAATATAATATATCTCTTATTTGTCCCAGTTGATACACCTATGCTGAAAGCCATATTGCATTTCTAGGATCTATCTTACGTTACTTTACATTCAATCAATATGACATGACTTTAACTATTAAAGAGTATGATGAGTTGCTTGAAATATGACATTTAGTGAAAGGCAAAGTGTATTTTTGAGATGGAAAAGGAGTAAGAGATAATTATCAAAGTTAGTGGGATTCAAAGTATGTAAATTGGAAAAACACATGAAAGAGAAAGGTGAAACTATTGTCTGCCATCTGATTACAAGATGAAATTCATCCAAGAGCATGTCAATAATGAACAAGGCCCAGCCATGCTAGCTCTAGCCATCTATGGACTGATTTTGTTTCCCAAAGTAAAAGGATACATTGATGGTTATGTGATTAAGCTATTTGAGAAAATCTAGCATAATGTCAATCCTGTCCCAATAATTTTGGCAGAAACAATTAGGTCCCTCAACCATTATAGGATGGAAGGAAGAGGTAGATTTTATGGATGTACATAATTATTAGCAGTGTAGATTATTAGCCACCTTCCTAACTTAAGTCATTTTTAGTATCCTAAGATTGAATTCAAGTCACACATTTATTCAAACAAGAATCCTTTGCAAGAATTTAGTGCTACAAAATGGCCATGTAAGACACCCACTAGAAGTCAATGGATTAAATATTTTAAAAAGATGAGAGAATTCTTATGGAGAGCTCTATGGATGCGTTATGTTCCAATCTTGTATAGATGTGGGAAGAAACCATAGCTCCCACTCATTAGCTTGTGAGTTGTAACAAGTTATGCGTTTGTTATGATCAGAAGATAATTAAGGTCTAAACAGTTCATTTCGATAACGTATAGATTATGAAACATAGAATTTTCCTATGAAGATAAAGATGCAACCTAAAAAATCAAAGAGCTAATTAAGGTATGAAAGTTCATACGACGTGTGGAAGCAAAATAATAAAAATATCACTTATGAAGTAGTCTTCTTCTTTTTTTAAGCTAACTATAAAAATACAAAAAAAAAATATTAAGTAAGTTCAGTGTATTTTATACAAAGAAAATATATAAGAAAAAAAATAAAACAAAACAAAAATTTTAATTGAGTTTGCTTAGTTTGCATTTTACAAGCCTTCACTATTATCTACTCTATTCTTAAGTCAAGAAAATTTTCAAAATAAGTTGCTTTGTGCAGCTCAGCCTTTTCTAAAATAAAAGAGTAGCTTAAAACCTATTGGTAATTGATGAATAATATGTAAATCAAAGGAAATAAGTTACAACCAAGAGAAATTAAGTAAAAATCAGATCACAAAAATAAAATTTTTTTTAAATAAATAGGAGGCTCTCAAAAAATAAAGAAAAGAGGAGGAGAACAAAAGAAAAACTCATTGTGTTTTCTCTCGAAGCAAAAC
>JANHAO010030343.1:0-10171 GCA_026873985.1 Saraca asoca | reverse complement strand
TCATTCTGTGAACTTATGAATTATGGATAATTGATGTTACGGTACATAGACAGTAGAGAAAGAAAGAAACTGTTCTCAAATGAGGAGAGAGAGAGAGAGAGGAAAATCTACATGTTCCGTAGTTTAATCCGTATGGCATTACCATGAACAATTCCCACCAGACAAGGAATTTGGGTTTGTTGGGATATTTAACTTTACTTGATTCCTCTTTTTTTTTTTTTTAAAGTAATTTCTAAGTTGAGCTGTGTGAAAATATATTGTTGGAGTGATTTTGTGATGCATGTTAAGAGTTGAAAGTGTTTCAAAAATGGTATTGGAAAAGAGATAGGGAGACAGAGGACAAAAGATTCACATCCACATAAAAGTGTGGAGGGATGCATTCGTACACACATTTATTAGTACAAGGGTATCTTTTTACGCAGATAAACATTTTCTTAAGACAAGGATGTTTGTAAACACTCATCATGCTTCTTCTTCCTTTTTTCTCTCCATGTTTCTGCCTGAAGCTGGGATTTTCATCTGGGAAATTAGTGGTGACGAGGATCAGGACCGCCGTGACTGAGTGTATTGGGGTTACACTGAGGTTTAAGCAATCGCTGTGTTTCCTCATGATTTCTTTCAACATTTGTTCCACTTCCACACTCTTGGTGGTTTTCTTTACTGTTAGAGAATGGTGATCGTGGAGAAGGATGAAGAGGAAGAAGTCTCGTGGTTTCGCACCACAAAGAATGAGAAGGCATAAGATGAGTCTCAAGAGAGTGGTTGATCTCCAGCAGCCTTCCATCGATGTATTTTTCTTTTACAAATTATCAAAACTCGCTGAAAATAGAAGGGACTTGCTAAGCAACAATTGTTGAAACCTAGCTTAACTGTTTGGAGACTCGAAGCTCCAATAGTCGGATATATATATATATATATATATATAGCCATTAGACACATGTTGATCAGCTTATATATATTTATACAGTCATTTGAATGATACCCCTGTATGTCGTTATACATATATAAGCAATAGATAATGACATCCCTATGTTATCGCATAAACTTTCCAACGGTCAACGAATAATTTCACTTTCTAGGGTATGTTCCCTTCAAACTGGACAGATCCTGTGAGTAACTCTCCTCTTTAGATTTTAGAAGATTGAAAATATTAAAATTTTAATTAAAAAACACATAATTCATTTGTGATTCTTTTTGTTTTTATCATGAATTTATGAAATTCTTTTCAATTATTTTTAACATAAATTTTAATTAATTTATAGATAATTTTTTTAAAATTAAATTATTATTAATTGGATCTAAATTTTTGATGCCTTTAAAACATGATTGAAATAAATGTCTTGAATAAATTATGTTAAATTTTGATTCGACGACATTTGTAGAGTTGATGTATGTCTTTTATTTTTAATTTTTTTCATTATTACTTCAAATTTACTGTAAAAAAAAAGTAAAAAAGGTTATATGTGTGTTAAATATCTTTCAACCTTTTTTTTTTAACTATAATTTCAATATTTTCGGTTATTTAAAACCTTTAAGACAATTATTTATGGATTGCAGTGTTATACCTTATTTTAAAAAGGTTATATATATTTTCCCACACCTTTTATAAGTACTTAAAAGTATACACAGGACTTTGGTAATATAGTGACCTTCTAAACGGGTGAAAGAAGGAAAGAAAAAATAAATAAATAAGAGAGAGAGAGAGAGAGAGAGAGAGAGAGAGAGAGAGAGAGAGAGAGAGGGGGTGGTGCATGTGCCTGAAAAACAGGAGATGCTTTCTGACCTCTGAGCGTCTACTTATCATTTGTCCTCTCCTCAGCCGCCATTATTAGGTTTTGAAAGACTAATTAAGAGTGACATGTTAGATTTTTTTGTTTGATGTGAACTGAAATAATTTAATAATATATATTTTTAGATTTTATTTATAAAATTTAGATTAATTAGATGTTAAATTTTTGAAGCATATTGTAAACTTAATTAAGTTTAAGTAGTTGTGATCAATATTGTTAGACTTATTGTCAGTATTGCTCATGAGTGGATATGATTGGATTCTGTGTGTGAACTTGCCATAATAGGTAGGCTTGACCCATTTCTATATATACTCTAGGAGAGGCCTCTATTCCTTTCCATGACTCAGAGTACGATTGCCCCATTGAGACTATTACAGAGGAATCTGACATGGAATAGGAATAGTTTTTCTTCCCACATTGTTGGATTCAGGATCATGGATGGCATAATTATCTTCTTCATTTTCAGGTATACCAAAAATCTAAATTCTTAAATTAATTGTCTGTTGTAACATGTCATACTTAGGATTAGAAAAATCTTGCATGAATTCTAAATCTCTTTCAATTGGTATTAGAGCCTATCTAATCCTGATTGTGGCTGTAATTTGTGATTCTTAGAATTAGGAGTGTTTATACATATCATTTATAATTTCAAATTTTATCAAAACCCCAATTTTTTCCTTAATTTGAAATTTAAAATTTTAACCAATCAATTTCCAAATTAGGTTAGGACTTTTATAGATTGTGTTGTCTTGAGTCCATAAACATATAGATCGTGTTTTTCCATTAAGAATTGAGAGGGAAATTGCAAGAAAACTACACGGTGTTTTCATCAAAAGCCCAGAATTTTTTGTTCATGATTGTGAAAATTTCTTCAGGGCTATTGTAGATCATTACATTCCAATTTCAGTGACACCAAAATCATGTTCTTTTTGGTTAAGAAACAAAGGAGAATTGGCCAAAAACCCGATTGTGTGAAGTCGGGTCTTGCAATGGGTCTTTCGACCTAGGTGGAGGTTGAAGGAGATGAACAGCCTCAAACTGCTAAGTCCACTCGTAGGGCCAGGCATGTGCAAACTCCCTGTACGTTCTTTTGACGCGTTGTTTTTCCTATACACTCTACTCATTGCCCTCTATTTTTTTAAAATTTTTTAATTCCTGAAAATATTTATTTATGATTTTAGAGCATCTAAAATTACTAAAATTATATTGTATTAATTGATTTTGAGCTTGAAAATTTTTGTGTGTATTCCTAATAATTATTGGCTCATTATATATTGTGTACTCTCGGATTTGACATAAGTTGATTAATTCAATATTTTTGATATTATTATGTGAATATACTATTATAAAAGGTTGAAAATTATTTGTAATTATGTAATTTAATTCTGAGAATTGTTTTGGGCTATTGAAACCAATTTTGAGGCACTTTATATAATTGCGAACTTGCTTTCATGGGACCAATTGTATTGAAGTGTTATATTGTTGATAGTGTTGTTGCATTAGGAATTATGTTAATAATGCACTTACCCTATCGATTTGCCTTTATTGATATACTTCCTAGTGACTTGTTACATGCATTGAAATTATGTCTTTAAAGTTTTCAGTATCCTATCGGTATTAGCTTTAGGGACATGATTTTAATGTTATGGAATCCGCTCATGCATGATAATTCGGGACCCTTAGATATAGGATTATAATGTATGAGAGGGTTTACCTGTGGATAATTGCTCATTTATACATGTGCTCAATATGTTGGACATAAAATCTCCCTTAATCTTCTTCATTTCCAGCTTTGCCTATGCAATTAAATACTTTGACAAAGCTAAATGGAACTAATTATGATGACTAGGTTGAGTTGCTGAAGTTGTTTATGGCTGTCTCAAATGTGGATACTGCTCTCACTGAGGATGAGCCTCCAAAGCCCACAAAAAATTCTTCCATTGCTGATATGACAAAATATGAGAAGTGGGCTCATTCTAACAAAATCTGCTTAATGACCATGAAGTATAGCATGGACAAAACCATCAAGGAGAGCATATGTGAGATAGATAATGCTAAGGAATTTCTCAAGGTTATAGGTGAGAAATTCAAGAAGTTTGATAAGTCTAAAAAGTCCTCCTACCTTTCTCTATTGACAAAGACTAAGTATGATGGTGCTAGTGGTGTTCGTGAACATGTGATGAAGCTTGTGAATTGGTACAACAACTTCAAGTCCATGAAGGTAGAATTAGGAGAGGATTTCCTAATCTGTCAAGTAATCGAATCTCTACCAGTTGAATTCGATGTTCTAAGGACCTCTTACAATGCTCCGAAAGAAGAATGGACTATTGATGAGCTGATATCGATTCTTACTCAAGAAGAGCAGACAATGAAGAAGGAAAAGACCCACAATATCCACTTTACCTCTTACAAAATTGACAACAAGAAGCAGTTGTTTAAGGGCAAGAACAATAAGCCACAGTTTAAGAAGAAGCAAAATGAAAAGCCTAAACATTTTTCCTCCAGGCAACACTCTGATGAATCTTTTGATGCAAAGCCGAAATATCCTTTTAATAAAAGATGCAAGTTTTGTAGTGCTCCTGGGCATAAGCAAGCTGACTGTATGAAATTTAAGAGTTGGCTTGAAAAAAAAGAGAAAAGTAATCCCTTAGCTTTAGTATGCTTTGAATTGAATCTTGTTAATGTTCCTTCAAATACATGGTGGTTAGATTCTGGTGTAACTATTCATATTGCAAGCTCCCCACAGGAATTCAGAAGCCAGTGGAGGCCAAGTGACAGGGAGTTGATGATCATAGTAGGGAATGGCTTTAGCGTCAAGGTTGAACACATAGGAGTAGTATCTCTATAGTTATATACTGGGCATGAATTAATTTTAAAAGATACTATTTATGTACCTTCCATAAGAAGGAATTTGGTTTCTATTTTTGTTTTAGACAGTTGTGGTTACTCCTTTGATTTCAGTAATAAAAGAGTATCTTTATATTATAATTTGGCTCTTATTGGTTCGGGTGTTTTATCTAATAGCTTGTATATGTTGAGTGTTGATCTATGCTTCATTGATTGACGATATTCAGACATTAATAATGTCATTGGAAGTAAGTATGGTAAAGCTACTAAAAACTCTTCCAAGTTGTGGCATAGACATCTAGGACACATCTCTAGGGAGAGAACGAAGAGATTGATTAAGGAGAATCTTCTGCATGATCTAGACCTCTCTGACTTCGATAAATGTGTCGACTGTGTGAGAGGAAAATTAACAGTTAGAGCCAGGAAGAGTGGGGTTACCAAGAGTGAAGAAATACTACAATTGATCCATACTGATATTTGTGGACCCTTTACTCCTGTTGCTCTCGGAGGGTTTTGATATTTCATAACTTTCATTAATAATTTCTCTAGATATGGTTGGAATGATTTGTTGCATGAGAAATCTGAGTTTTTGGATGCTTTTAAAGCATTGAAGGCTATCGTTGAACTAAAATTTGGCAAATAGATTAAACATGTAAGGTCTGATAGAGGTGGTGAATTTTATGGCAAGTTTGATGAAACAGGTAGAAAACCTAGGACTTTTGCTAGGTTCTTGCAAGAATGTGGTATTGAAGCACAATTGCAGAAAGGAGAAACCGTACCCTTCTGGACATGGAAAGATGTATGCTTAGTCATTGTACCCTTCTAGATTTCTTGTGGGGAGATGCATTGAAAATCGTTGCTTATATTTTTAATCATGTTCCAAGCAAGTCTTTACCAAGAACTCCTTATGAGCTTTTGACTAGTGGGAAGCCTAGTTTGAAGCATTTTCGCATTTGGGATTGTAAGGCAGAGGTGAGACTGTATAACCAACAATTGAGGAAACTTGATCCAAGATTTGTTAATGGATTCTTTATTGGCTACTACACTAATTTAAGGGGGTTCAAGATTCTATTGCCCTAATCATACTACTAGAGTTATTGAGTTTGATTGGGTTGTCTATTTTGAAAGGGACTTTGAGCAAGGTGTAACTCAGGGACCATGCATTATTGAATTCAGGGAGGAACGTGTTGTTGTTTTGACACTTGCTGTCCCTATTTCAGAAACGGTGGCTTCTTCATTAATCTGTAATGATGTTGTTGATCCAGTCGATGATTCTGATATTACTCAACAAGTTGAGAATAATGTGCCAGATCATTATGGCTCCACCTAGAAGATCTAAAAAAGTTCCCAAACCTACAGAGTCTTCTAAATTCAAAGATTATTTTGTATACCTGCAAGAGCATAAATTTAATTCAACGGAGGACTCTGATCCTATTTCCTTCCATGAGGCTATATCTAATTTTGATAGTTCACAGAGGTTGGCTGCCATGGAGGATAAATTGGCTTCTATAAGGAAGAATGATGTTTGGGAATTGGTGAAGTTACCTACTGGCTGCAAAACTATAGGTTGTAAATGGTTCTTTAACATCAAGTGTGAAGTAAAAGGGGAAATTGAGAGATATAAGGCTAGGCTTGTGGCTAATGGATATAATCAAAGGGAAGGCATTGATTATAAGGAGACTTTCTCTCTAGTATCCATAACAGATTCCTTTTGAGTTATGATGGCATTGGTTGCACATTTTGATTTGGAGCTCTATCAAATGGATGTTAAAACTACTTTCTTGAATGGTAATCTATATAAGGATGTGTACATGGATCAACTTGATTGTTTTTCTAAAAATGGCAAGAAACATATAGTGTGCAAATTGAGAAGATCCATTTATGGACTAAAACAGGCCTCCAGACAGTGGCATCTAAAATTTGACAATGTTATTTGCTTTCTTGGTTTTAAAGAAAATATAGTTGATCAATGCATTTACTTGGAGAATAGTGGGAGTAAATTCATTGTCCTTGTGTTATATGTTGATGATATTCTTTTAGCTAGTAATGGTTTAAATCTCTTGTTTGAGACCAAGTAAATGTTGACAACACATTTTGATATGAAGGATCTTGGTGATGCCTCTTTTGTAATAGGTATTGAGATTCATCATGACAAATCACATGGTATTCTTGGCTCATCTCAAAAAGGCTATATTGAAAGAATTTTGAATAGATTCAATATGAAGTCCTGTAATCCTTACACTGTAACCATTCAAAAGGGTGAGAAACTCTCTAATACCCAGTGTCCATAAAACGACAAGGAACTTATAGATATGGAGAATGTCCCATATGCTTTTGCTGTTGGCAGGCTTATTTATGCTTAAGTTTGAATACATCCTGATATTGCTTTTGTTGTTAGTGTACTTAGGAAATACTTAAGTAAACTTGGTGTGGCTTATTGGCAAGCTGCAAAATGAGTCATGAGGTACATATAGGGTACTAAAGACTACATGCTCACTTATAGGAGATCGGATCACCTTAAAGTCATAGGCTATTCTGACTCTAACTATAGTGACTACCCAGATGATCATAAGTCCACATCAGGGTATATATTTATGTTGGTAGGAGGAGCTGTATCGTGGAAAAGTGCCATGCAAACACTTACAGCTACTTTGACCATGGAAGCAGAGTATATAGCTTGTTACGAGGCTACTTGTTAAGCAATATGGTTGAGGAATTTAATTGTAGAATTTTAGGTTGTGGAAAGTATTTCTAGACCTCTAACCATATATTGTGATAACTCTATTGTGGTGTGCTTCTCTCAAAACAATAAGAGCTCTAAGCACTCAAAGCACTTTGATACAAAGTACATGTTAGAGGGAAGATTCAGGAGTTCCAAACTCGTGTCAAGCATATCCCTATAGAACTCATGTTAGTAGAACCCCTAACCAAAGGCTTAACTATCAAAGTCTTTGTTGATCATGTAACCCATATGGGTCTAGTGAGATCTCTTGATATTTTGGATTAATGGGAGTTTATTTTATAAATATATGACAATATTATATGTTGTTATTATGTCTCGAGACTTGTAATTCACATTGTGAATAAATATGTTGCTTTTTTGTGACTGCCATATATTTTTATTATTTCTATTCTTATATTGTGTAGTTTTATGTTATGGCATATTATAGAGACATTTTAGATCTAGTCTCCTTTGGTGCTGAGATATATCGTTGAATCTTAAATGACATTTTGGGTGGATGCTAGGGCCAATTTTGTTAGGAAATTGCACATTGATCACATTTTTTGCATGTTATTCCTTTTAATGCATCCATACTCATGTTGGGTCATCGGATTATAAGTGTCTTGCATGTATGAAATCATTACTCCTTCGAGTATAATTTTCTACATTGTTGAGATGCTCATAAATCCATATTAGACCATTGGGCTATTATGTTATGTCACTGGATCATGGGTATCTTCCATACATGATATCCATACTTTTTCGAGTATGATTTTCTACATCATTGAAGTACTTGTGAACCTATCTTGGACCATTTTAGATGAGAGTGCTGGTTCGGTTTAACATCCTATTGTGGTCACATATTGTTAATTAATATGGAGTTTTTCTTTTATTATTGAATTAAGTGGGAGAATGTTAGATTTTTTATTTTATGTGGACTGATATAATTCAATAATATATATATTTTTAGATCTTATTCATAAAACTCAGATTAATTAAATGTCAAATTTTTGGAGCATATTATAAACTTAATTAAGCCTAAGCAATTATGATCAATATTATTAGGCTTATTATTAGCACAGTGCATGAGTGGATACAATTGGACCTCATGTGTGGGCTTGCCATGATGGGTAGGCTTAGCCTATTTATATATATATATATATATAGGGAGAGGCCCTATTCTTTTCCAAGACTCAGAGTGCGGTTGCCCCATTGAGACTATTGCTAGTCTTATTAGCTTAGCTAAACGAGATTGTTAGCCTAGGTTATCCTAGCTATACATATTTCTTAGTTTTGATGTTGAAAAATAATTTTAATCAATTTTTTTCACATTATTTGATACTATACTACTTATTTTAATTTGTTTTATCGGTTTCAAAAGTATGCAATTATGATTCAAGAGATTCAAGATTAGTTTTAGGATTTACTTTTACCTCAATAGGATCTCTTGTAAATGAATTCAATTGAATTTTTTGATCTAAATATGTTAACTAAACAATGAGGTAGAAAAATCCTTTAAACAAAATTCTATAAAACTATTTTTCACTTCATACATCGATTTACACATCAATTTATGTCTTTAAAATCTATATAAATCAATGTTCACATCTATTTGTTAAAGAATAGTTTTCAAAATTATTTCAAATCAAAGGTTGAGAAAAATAGCTACTTCGATGCAGTAATCAATTTAAGATTTGTGAATAACTGACTGTACTTTGATTACCACATTGACTAATTAGTTGTAACCATCTGTAATAGATGCAACAATCGATTCAAAAATTGGAAGTTAGTTATTCTGTTACAGAAAATTACAGTAGTTACAATAGCTCAACTGCCTTCACTATTTAAATGATTTTTCACAATTCTCTTCATAGAACAATCACATTCTAGTGCAAAATAATTTTGAGAAAGAGCTAAACATGTTTTTCTCTCTACCTCATCAATTTCTGAGATTTTTATCAAGCTTTTGGATCAAGATTTACTAAGTTCATCTTAGTTTGTTTGAGATTTTTATCTCAAATAGTGGTATTGTATTTCATACTCTTTTCTTATTTCTATTTCTTTGTTTTAAGATTTCTAGGAATTTAGAAATCTTGTATAGGTTAGCAAGTACTTATTATAAATCTTGTGTTTTTGTTTAGGTTTAGAAGAGCCTATTTTAATTCTTCAGGTTAGCAAGAAGCTTGTGTAAGTTCTTGTGTGTTTGATGTAAACTGGCATTTTAGGAACCTGGTAAATCTTGATAGTTTTTGTTTTCAATTGAAAAGGTCTTTTGGTTAAGAAAAATCAAGTGGAGTAGACTTGAAATGTGATTTTAATTCAAGTTGAATCACTTTAAAAATCTATGTTTTAAATCTTTATTATTTTACTATATATAAACCTTTTTACTGCTTTATTATTGAATCCAAATATAATATAAAGGTGTATATAAATTCTCCAATGAGAAAAGGGCAAGAACCAAAGTTAGTTAAAATTTTAAACTCTAATTAGTTACTATTTCCTTTAAGGGACTTGACAGTTGGTATCAGAGCCTTAGCTCTTGATACACCTTTGTTTGATCAAATATGGATTTAAACTCATCTATTCTCTTTGATTGTCCATCTTTGAATAATCCACCTTCTTTTGACTCTAAAAACTTTGATTTTTGAAAATTTAAAATCAAGATTTTTATTGAGGCTCTAGATATTGAAATGTTAGAAATTTTAGAATCAGGTTATGAATACCCTGTGATTTGTGTCAATGGAATTCCTGAACAAAAATCTAAACTTTTATGGACTGATGAAGAGGAAAGAAAACACTCTCTTGCTTCTAA
>JANHAO010030342.1:0-10167 GCA_026873985.1 Saraca asoca | reverse complement strand
AATTGATGAGGTAGAGAGAAAAACGTGTTAAGCTCTTTCTCAAATTGATTTCACACTAGAATGTGATTATTCTATGAAGAGAACTGTGAAAAATCATTTAAATAGTGAAGGCAGTTGAGCTGTTGTAACTATCTGTAATAGAATAATTGACTTTCAGTTACTGCATCGATTGTAGTATTGATTACATATGGTTACAACTAATTAATCAATGTGGTAATTGAAGTATAGTTTGTTATTCATAGATCTTAAATCGATTATTGCATCGAAGTAGTTGTTTTTCCCAATCTTCGGTTTGAAATAATTTTGAAAACTATTCTTTAACAAATCAATGTGAACATTGATGTATATAAATTTTAAAGACATAAATTAATGTGTAAATCAATGTATGAAGTGAAAAATAGTTTTATAGAATTTGTTTTCTTCAAATGATTTTTCTAACTCATTGTTTAGTTAAAATATTTGGATAAAAAAATTAATTGAATTCATTTACAAGAGATCCTATAAAAGTAAATCCTAAAACTAATCTTGAATCTCTTGAATCATAATCGTATACTTTTGAAAACCTGTAAAACAAATTAAACTAAGTAGTAAAATATAATATCAAATAATGTAAAAAATTGATTAAAATTATTTTTCAACATCAAAACTAAGGAATATGTATGGCTAGGATAACCTAGGCTAACAATCTCATTTAGTTAAGCTAATAAGACTAACAATCTCATTTTGTTAAGCTAATAAGACTTACAATCTCCCTCTTTTTTATGTTAACAAATAATTTTAGATTGGTTTCAAAGTAAAGGAAGAGTAAAAATAATTTTTTTGTAACTTGTTAAATTTTTTTTTGAAAAATCCTTCTGTTTGAAAAATCTTTCTCCCCTTGTTAAATTAAAAACAATATCTCATTTAAAAAATTTAGTTTGAAAGTGAAATCTAAAATATGTGGGATTTTTGAAAAATCTGAAAATTTTAGTTTGAAATTTTTGAAAATTCCATATATCTTTCCCTTTTGGCACATCAAAAAGTAATAAAACAATATGTATCAAAATTAAAAATGTAAAAAACATTAATTAGAATTTAATCTACATTCATATGTTAATAGAATCATATATCAACTTGAATTAACATAAAATACAATAACTAGTGTAAATTTCAAAACACATTCAAAAATATCAAAGTAATAAAGATATTTAAATCATCCAAAAATATCATCATAAACTAAATGCAACATTCAATCAAAATATCCATAAGAGTATCAAAGTATTCAGAATACATCACATATCAAAGTATAGTTTCAATAACATAATAACAACAATAATAAAAAAGGGTAACTGGGACTAGGGGATAAGATTCAAGAATAGATAAAACTACTCTGGAGACATTTCATTTATCTTCTGCATTTTTACTTCTTCGTCTTGCTGTTGTAGCCTTAAGCTAATTTCTTGAACTTGGTTATCTAGTAGCTTAAGTCTTTGGTTCACTTCCTTATCTATTTTGTCAACTTTTTCTTCTAAAAATGTCATTCTTTCTTCCATAATGTTGAACCATGCATCTTGACTGTCAGTTATTTTATTGGTTTGGTCCATCATATGTTTATACATCCGTTCAATCAATGCAGTCAGTCTAGCTTCTATTTCAGTGGAGATTGCATTTTATGTTGATGTTTGATTAGAGGATTATGTCGGGGAGAGGTGTTTTATAGACCCATTTCCTTATCTTCTTCGAAACCCATCTTGTAAAAAAGTGATGCAATGATCATTGTCATTACATTTGGGCATGAAGCCAAAATTTCATTGGAAATCTTTATTTTTACTTTTGTAAAAAATGGAGTCAGGATCATACCGTATGGAAGATATCCAATATCAATTCTTCTAAAGCAGTTACTCATATATTTCAAAATAAAATGTGGAAAATTGAAATCAATTTGATTTTTGATAATCTACATAAAAAATAGATCATCTTCCATTAACTAAGTAAAATTGGTGACCCTTGGCAAAATAACTTTGCACAAAGCATAATGTAGAATCCTATTTTCAGGAGACAGGCCAGTTATTAGCAATCTCCCACTACCATCTTTTAGGGTGGAGTAGAGAAATAGCATCCTAATTGCCAGTTCCTTACTGTACTCAATAAAAGATCCTGTAGTAAGCTTTGGCACAGAATTATCCATTTCAAATTCATTTGCAAATGTTTTAATCTCAATGACAATGTGTTTCTTCATCACATAACAAGATAGTTTGCCATCAGCATCTGCTAAATTACCATAAAACATCTTTACAAGCTTGGGATAGGCTATATCTTTATAAATAAAAAATTTTTCCAGCTTGTATTTAGCAAATAACTTAAGTAAATGGGTTGTCTTAAATAATTGATCACTAAAGCATTTCAGAGGTTCAGCCTTTTTATTTTCAAAGGCAAAGTAAGAAGCATACTCATTTTGTGACATGAAGAATGATTATTCTTCATCTGATTAGGTAGGTCTCACTGGGGATTTGTCCTTGCGCTTTGCTGGGATCTTGATTCTCTTTGCCATAGTTGATGAAATGGTTGGAAGGTGCAGTTTTTCAGTAGTTAGGGTTTTGGGTTGGATTTGCGATTTTTTGTTTTTGCAAGGGTTTTAAGAAATTAATCCATCAAAGTGTTGGAGAATGATGTTGTTGGTGTTTCTGTTGGAAAAATTTAATGGAAATCTATTTGGAAATGATGATTTTAGAGATTTTGGAGAGTGAGTGCCAAGAGAAAAAGGAATAGGGTGCTAAGAGTTACTGTAAAAATAGGTTGGACTTCAATGTCAGTATTTATAGTATGATGCCATGAATCGATGTATGCATTGAGGCAAAGGGATAAAAGTTACTAATGCATCAATTACGGTTTAAATTTGTTCATCAAATATTCATATGTGTATCGATTAGGACATCGGTGTGTGTATGAGTGTTGTTCTTCGCATTGATTGTGTAATCAATTTATCCAATTTTTTTAAAAAATTAAAATTTTTTTAGCCTTCCTAAAAGTTTAAGAATTAGGCTAAATCGGAGTATACATTGATGCTTAACATAAAAATTAACAAATTGCATTGATTGTGACATCGATTAGGAATTCAAGTAAAAAAACTTGGATAAATGACATCGATTACTAAATCAATTAGTATGTTGGTAGTTTTAGTTTTTCTAAGGTATTTTTCTAAAGGTATCTCAAATCACTTGAGGGTTCAAGTTCTTTCTATATGCTTGCAAAACAAATTCAGCAATATCTTTGAAACTTAAGTTAGTATTTGCAAAACACAAATTACATAGATGAAATAGCAAATTTACAGAAAATTAAGGGGAGTTTATCTAGGACTATCTTGCAACTTTTATTTTGTATCCTGGGTTGCTTTCTCTTCTTTCACATATACCTATAAAATTGAAATCAAATAGACTTGGTTGGTACCCAATAGGATTTAGGTCTAAACTTGTTAGTAGACAAAGTAGAAATTTTCTTAACAGTAGACATTTTTGGTAACTATACCAATTTTTCATTTGGTTTTAAAACATATGTACCATTCCTAAACGAGCAATCTCTGATATGGTGTCTCTTATGATTATAGTAAAAATAAGTAATATACACAAAGTTCCATTTCTTAGATCTTCTGAACTACTGCTGCCTATAACCTAAACCATTTCTATTTTTGACATTTTTTTGGTTTTCAAGCATATTATTCAATTTTTTATTACTATCAGCAAAACTATGTAGCATATTATTCAATTTCTCTATTTCTAACTCGTAGGAATCACAAAGCTCACATGTTTTGTTTTCACTGACTAACTTTTCAACTAGAACATTCAAGTCTTTTCAAATCTCTCTACCTTTTTGATCAAATTTTCATTTTGACTCTTCAATTTATTTATATCCTTATTTGCCTTAGTGAGTGCTTCATAAATTTCTTCATATAAATCATCAGAGTCATCATCATTCATTTGATCACTTAATCACTAGTAGAATCACTAACATAAGAATTGCAATAAGAAAGAGGATACTTCAAAACCTATAAGTCTTCATCATGCTTGGCCATTAGATAATGTTCCTCTTTTTCTTTATGTTCAGCTTCATCTTTGCGTCTATAGGTAACTTCAAATGTATCCAAAATTTCTTTACTTGTCTTACATTTTGAAATTCTTGAGAATTCATTAGCAGGCAATGTATTGACAATAATCCATTTCAGTTTAAAAGTGTTAACGGAGAAAACTTGTTCTGGGAATCCAAGACTTTAGTCAATGGAGTCAGTTCTTGAGACCCCCAAACTGTCAATCGGAGAGCGTAAATAGTGATCAAGAAAAATGAAAGAAGAGAGGAAGGAGATGGAGACAGTGAACATAGGGATTTATCATGGTTTGGCTAAAGCCTATCCAGGTCCTTACATCCACATTGAGATTATATTATCAGCTGAAATATGGTGATTCAGGGAGGTTTCTACAAGATTTCGATTACACTCTTATAAGGTTTTCTATCTATACTGGTGGAGCATCTGCATATATCTATTACCCCCCATGCAACAATTTCTTATGACTATTTATAAACATAAGAAAGGTTACAAATGTAATTTTTATAGACAACAATATGATTACATTTGCCACTCCGAGTATTTAATGCTTGACGTCGGATAATATATGCTAGGCGAATCATTATCAGATATTCGGGGGATTCATATGCTGATTCTGAATGATGATCTATCAGTTAAGGGATAAATCTCCGATGACTGATTGGACCTTTTGTACATATCCTAGCCTCACTACCTTAACGAGTCAAGGTCATATTGCTAGTCCTTGCCAAGCTCGTAGAGCATTCTTGGTGCTTGCACTTCAGCGAGTTAGGGTCTTGATCCTCACCTTGCTCGCATTCGATGATCCACAGCCCTTGTTGGATGACCTCAATCTGGACTCTTTGTGTTCTGGGGTCCTTGTATTTGATTTGACCCGTGGTGAATTTTATTTTGTCTCAACTCGGGAAACACCTATAACATAAGCCCCCCAACTCTCGATTTGCTTTGCGGATTGGCAGTTGAAACCTTGCTATCGAAAGCTGGCCACCTCATTTCGTCATTTTATTATTTTCTAGCTTTGTGGGTTATAGCTTCGTGATCATTAGATGAAAGAGGTGCCTGTTGAGTCAATTGACTTCGGGGATAGACATAGTAGATCATAAACTTCAGACGGTGGATTGTGGTTTACAAGACATGTGCTATGTTGGATAGTCAATTAGTTGTATTAGCCTTTTAACTCAAACACTGGAGTGCCTTGATTGGTAACTGACTTGAGCATCAGGGTGCCTAAGTAGGTTGAACAAGTGCACCTTTATGAGGTCGCATGAGGGCTGTGAGTAACAGACCGCATGAGAGTTGTGGGTAATAGGCCACATGAGAGCTATGTTTTATGATTTTTGTCATTCGGGCAAGCTGGCGATCTTGTGCCAGGCTGGAAATGAAGAGTTGAAATGATGCTGGCAATCTTATGCCAGAGTAAGGGAGATTTCTTGCCTATTTTATATTAGGTAAAACTATTTTTTCAGTATTAGAAGCCCCTGTGCAAGATTATCAAGTGTGCTCTTGTTTGGGTTTCCTCAGAAATTCATCTCTCGATCCTGACTAGGTGGACCTCGATTGTTGGATGAGATCTTCAAATTACTCCTCAACCTGACCGGGTGAACCTCGATCATCAGGTGAGGTCTTCGAACTTGGCTGGGTGGACCTCATCGCTAGGGCCTGACCGGGCGGACCTCATCATTAGGACTTTAGTTTCCTCGATCCTGACCAGGTAGACCTTGATCGTTGGGTGAGGTCCTCGACCTGATCGGGTGGACCTCGATTGTCAAGCGAGGTTGGGGATTATGCTGCCCTATAATCCTGGTAGGGTGGACCTCATCGTCAGAACTTTAGTTTCCTTGATCCTGATCGGATGGACTTCGATCATCGAGTGTGGTCTTCAAATCATTCCTCGACCTGACCAGGAGAACCTCGATCTAACCAAGAGAACTTCGATCATCAGGTGAGGTCTTCGAACCTGGCTAGGCAAACCTCATCATTAAGACTATAGTATCCTCGAACCTAACCAGGAAGACCTCGATTGTTGGGTGAGGTCTTCAAATCATTCCTCGACTTGATTGGGTGAACCTCGATCATCAGGTGAAGTCTTCAAAGCTGGCTGGGCGGACCTCATCACCAGGGCCTGATCAGGCAGACCTCATCGTTAGGACTTTAGTTTCCTTTAACCCGACTAGGTAGACCTCGATCATTGGGTGAGGTCTTCAAATCATTCCTCGACTTGATCGAGTGAACCTCGATCGTCAAGTGAGGTCTTTGAACTTGGCCGGGTGGACCTCATCGTCAGGGCCTGACCAGGCAAACCTTGTCGTTAGGACTTTAGTTTCCTCGAACCTGACCAGGTGGACCTCGATCATCGAGTGAGGTTAGTATGCTAGTGTTATCTTGGTAATAGCTCGATGCTTGAGACACTTTTTCAGGTGTGGAGTGATCTGGGAATTGTATTGGTGACCTGGGATATTGTGAGTCGATTGGCATGTCCTTCGTGGGTCGCGTCCACAACTTTCAAGACTTTACCATTAACTTGTCATGATTACGTTTTGCCTCGTTAGGTCCACGCATCATATTACTATAGGTTTCCCCCTTTGACTTCTGCCACACCATTGGATTGTGAGGAGCTGGATGATTTTTAGATCTATTGGTGATGGTGTCTGTTAAAGGGCTGTCTCTCTCCCTCTTATTTGAAACTTTAGATTTATCGATTCATCTCTTTGGCTTATTCTAGGCTATCTTTCACAACCATTCTATGTCGCTGGCCACCGTTTGTTGCTCTAATTTTTGTAAGGCTCTGTTGCATGCACTTTGCTTTGGTTGACCATGTTAAGTCTTTCTACATCTGTGATTTCTGGTTTATAGTTTTATGATTAATTTGAGACCCATATTTCATTAGTTAGTGCTTAGCAATCATTGCTTGTTTGTGTGCTTTCTTTCCTTCTTTCCTGGTCTAACACTTTTGGTTGATCTAGTGACGGATTGTAAAATTTTTCATCCATCATTTCGTATTTTGTGCCTATTTTCTCAATGCCATCATTTGATGATTTAGCTCTTTTTTCCCCACTTTTTGAATTCTTAGGCATGGTGACCTGGGGTTTATTTGGCCTGTCTCGTAGGAAATCATTAGTCTCTGAGGAAGGTCTACCTTTAGCAACCTGATTATTCCTTTTTCCTTTATGTAGATAAGCACAGGTCATGAATGCCATCATCACCAAACTAGGGCTCAAAACAATGAATCTAGCTCCATATCCTGAGATGTGGAGCAGGTGCATTTTTTCAATGAGGCATCCTCGGAGAGTGGTGAGGTTGCTAGGGACTTTGCTGCTCACTTTGATCCCATTGAAGATCGTGATACCGCTGTGGATCGGTGACCCTCTGGTCATCAGGCATTCGAGTTGCATGTTTCATCCATCCGCCATCGTGATCTCAAATCCAACATTCGAACATACCGTTTTCATAAAAGGTGCCGCGTCATGGTGCCTTGCTTTGATGACTATGCTTCTTATATGCCATGGGGGTTCATTGCCATTAGTCTTCCACACCTTGTCACAGGGTTTAGGTTCCCTATGCATCCATTCGTTATGAACTTTCTGAATAGAGTGAGACTTAGCCCTTTTCAGCTTACCCTAATCTGTTATACTCAGTTGGCTTCTTTGGCACTAATTTTCTTGAGAAAAGGTTTTACCCCACCATCAACTGAGGTCTTATGCTACCTGTATCATTTGAGGTGTGTGAGTTCAATGGACGGGCTGTATTATCTTTCAGCTTGACCGACGAGACATAAAAAGATTCTTCCGTATAGGAAGGCCAGGGGTAAATCTAACGTAGGTCATTATAAGACCCACTGGTTTTACATCTCATGCCCTTCTCTGCGTGATTTCCAGAATTTCAATTTCATTCATACTCTTGGTGGGCGGGCTAAGGGTTCATGAATCTACTAACTCGCTCATGATTTGTTTTCTCGATACTAACTTTTGTTTCTTCTTTCTTGCAAAAGGGATGGGTAAAAATCCTACTCTCAACATTGAGGATTCTAGAATTTTGGACCGGTTGGCCACTTTGAACGATCTCTAGAGTAACCTCCATTTTGACGAGAGCCTTCTTTGTTCCTACAAGCTTGCATTGGGTTTGGACATCGAGCTTACTTGGGAGATAGGAACCTGTTGAGTGAAGGAGGTTGATCCTGCAGACTTTGGCGATTACCACGAAGTGATGAAGCTTATCTTCTTAGCACCTTCACCTGATGAGGAAGAGGCTCTATTGGCTCCCGATGCCAATGTTCCCCTTGCGATAGAAAGTCGACCTTCAGCCTTGATGGTAGCTCCCTTCAAGACCCAGTTACTTCAACTCATCTCGAGGTGGTAGTAGCTGGTGGGGTTGACACTCTCCCTAAATCCCTTGTCAAAAAATGAAAGGCAGATAGGGAGAAGACCATGGCTGCTCGAAAAAGGGTTGCGATAGGGTCTGATGTCGAGGGGTGATCCCTTGGACCTGGTTCCAAGACAGGAGAATATGTGAAAGCTTTTGTAGACAACATCAACAAGTTTCTGGATTCTGAGAAAAAGATTGAAGTGCTGGAATCTAAGGGCTTTCCTATCGGGAAATTGATCGACCATGGAATCCACTTTGACTTAGCGGTAAATGATGTTTTTGTGCCCTTATTTTGCGCTTTATTTTCATAATTTGATTCAGTTGTGCCTCCCTTTCAGAACGTGTTAATGATGACAAAGGTGAACAAGGCACTTCAGGCCAAAGGTAAGAAAAATGCAAGGCTAGCAGAGGACTTGGCTGCTGTCACTGCTGAAGTGTTGGAGCTTAAAGGGAAGGTCAAAGATACGGAGGCCACCTTGTCTCATGAGGCTACTACTGTGAACCTTGGTCTCATGACCAATGACTTGGCTAAGGCAAAAATTGACTTAGACGAGGCCCTCCAGCATGTTGATTGGCTAGCCCAACGAGTTGAAATCTCAGAAAAGCGTGCTATCTTGACAGAGTTACAGGCTAAAGAAGTCAAAAGGTGAGCTGAGGTTACTGTGAGAGAGCTTGAAGCAGTAAGGGAGGAGGTAACTAAGGTTAGGGTGGAGGTTCCTCATTTAGTTACGGAGGCGGCAGAGAAAGCAAAGTCCAACATTAGTTCTGTGCTGTTTTATACGTTGTGGAGGCATTATCTTAAGTTAGACTTTTCTTTCTTCTATGTGGAGGCTCTCACGGCTGTAGAGCGCTTTAAGAAGAGGAAGAAGGCTAAGGCTTGCTTCTCCAGGGAAGGTATTGAGCCTAGGGCTCTTCCTATTAGGGACTCTTTCCAAATGGAGGGTGGATCTCAGCTTGTGGAAACCATTGGCAGTCTAGTCTCAGATGATCCTGCTTCTGCTCCCGCGGATCCCTTACCTCGCGAAAGCCTTGTTCGTGATGATTTGATTCCTGGAGAGCCTGCTCCTTAGGCTCTGACTTTTGTTATTTCGCATAATTATGTACTTATTTTATTGTGTGGATCCTTTGGATATTTCTGGTTTGCTTTCGATAATTCTATGCTCGTCCATTTCAGAGATTATTTACCACATATAACAACTTTGATTGATTGTAATTTGGTTAGTCACCTTTTATGGAATTTTTTTTGGAATTCTTTTGGAAATCAATCTAATATGTACATAAAGATTTTCGGGAGGACACCCTTGTGTTTTCCCATAACTTTAGATCATTTACAAGGTCTAGATCCATGCTGGTAATAAGGGCGAAGGTGTGTGGCATTCCATGCTTGAGGAAATTCTATTCCATTCATATCGGCTAGAAGATAGACTCCATGGCCAATGACTCTTTTGACGAGGTATGGACCATCCTAGTTCAGCCCTAGGGGTCCCTCACTGGTTTTTCATGCACCAGGAAGTACTGAATGCAAGACGAGGTCACCAGGTTTGTAATTTCAAGGTCAAACATTTCAGTTGTAATGCCTCGTGACTCATTGCTGTTAGGTCACGATTCTCAAATGTGCTCTATCCTTCATTTCTTCCACAAGATCTAGGTTCGCAGTGAGCAACTGATCATTATCTGCTGGATCGAAGGTGATCCTTTGATAGGTTTGCTTGGCCTAAGGGGGCAGCAAA